>CAJQZJ010009351.1:7498511-7529338 GCA_907164525.1 Lophiomys imhausi | reverse complement strand
TTCTTCTTCTTCTTCTTCTTCTTCTTCTTCTTCTTCTTCTTCTTCTTCTTCTTCTTCTTCTTCTTCTCCTTCTCCTCCTCCTCCTCCTCCTCCTCCTCCTCCTCCTCCTCTTTTTTCCTTCTTTTTCCTTTGTTTTTTTTGGTTAGTGTTTCAGTCTTTGTGAAGCTTCTAGTGGCATAGGTTGGTTTGTTCTGTTGATCTTCATATGCTGTTCTTGTTCCTTCCGGGTCTCTCTATTCCTCCTGCATCTCTTATACAGAACTCTCAGGGCTCCACCTAATGTTCGGCTATGTCTCTCAGCATCTGTTTTGATCTTCTGGTGGGTGGAGTTTCTCATAGCATAGTTGTGTTAGGTTCCTGTTCCTTTGGGTCTGAGTGTTGTAGGATAGTTATCCTGTAGTATATGGCTAAAATCTAGTTATAGTGAGTGCATGCCATGTGTATCTTCCTGGGTCTGGGTTAGCTCACTCAGGATGAGCTTTTCTAGGGCATCTGGGTTGTTTCCAATTTGTGACTGTTACCAATAAAGCTTCTATGAACATAGATGAGCTGATGTCCTTGTGGTTTGGTGAAGAATCTTTTGGATATATCCCCAGAAGCAGCATGGCTGGGTCTTGTGGTAGAACTATTCTCAGTTTTCTAAGATATTTCCAGACTGATTTTCAAAGTGATTCTACAAGTTTGCAAATCTACCAACAATGGGAGAGTGTTCCTCTTTCTCCACATCCTCACTAGCATGTGCTGTCTTTTGAGTTTTTGATCGTAGCCATTCTGATGGGTGTGAGATTGAATCTCAGAGTCATTTTGAGTTGCATTTCCCTGATGACCAAAGATGTTAAGCATTTCTTCAAGTACCTCTTGACCTTTAGAAATTCCTCTTTTATGAATTCTTGGTTTAGTTCTGTACCCCATTTTTGATTGGATTGTTTGGAGGTTTTTTTTTTTTGGTGTTTAGTTTCTTGAGTTCTTTATATATTTTGGACATTAGCCCTCTGTTGGATGTGGGGTTGGTGAAGAACTTTTACCAGTCTGTAGGCTGCTTTTTTGTTCTAATGACAATATTCGTTGCCATACAGAAGTTTTTCAGTTTCATAAAGTCCCATTTATTGTTGGTCTTAGAGCCTGAGCTATGGGTGTCCTGTTCAAGAAATTGTCACCTGTGCCAATGAGTTCAAGGCTTTTCCCCACTCTCTCTTTTATTAGATTTAGTGTGTCTGATTTTGTTAAAGTCTTTGATCCATTTGCACTTAAATTTTGTGCTGTGTGATAAATATGAGTCTATTTGCATCTTTTACATGTTGACATCCAGTTAGACAGCACCATTTGTTGAAGATGCTTTCCTTTTTCCATTGTAAGATTTTGGCTTCTTTGTCAAAATTAAGTGACCATACATGTGTGAGTTTATTTCTGGGGCTTTGATTCGATTCTATTGATCAACCAGACTGTTTCTATGCCAGTACCATGCTGTTTTTATTAGTATTGCTCTGTAGTACAGCTTGAAATCAGGGATGGTATTACCTCTAGATGTTCTTTTATTGTACCAGATTGCTTTTTTTTTTTTATAGCTATTCTGGGTTTTTTGTTTTTCCATGTGAAGTTGAGCATTGTTCTTTTGAGGTCTGTAAAGAATTGTATTGGTATTTTGGTAGGAATTGCATTGAATCTGTGTATTGCTTTTGGTAGGATGGTCATTTTTATTATGTTGATCCTACCTATCTATGAGTATGGGAGATATTTCCATCTTCTGATATCTTCTTCAATTTCTTTCTTCAAGGACTTGAAGTTCTTATCATATAGGCCTTTCACTTGCTTGGTTAGAGTTATCCCCAGGTATTTTATATTTGTGGCTCTTGTGAAAGATGTTACATACCTAATTTCTTTCTAGGCCCATTTATCTTTTGTGTAAAGAAGGGCTACTTATATTTTTTAATTGATTTTGTATTCAGCCACCTTGCTGAAGGTGTTTATCAGCTGTAGGAGTTCTCTGGTAGAATTTGGGGGATCACTTATGCATACTATCATATTACCTGCAAATAAGGATACTTTGTCTTCTTCCTTTCCAATTGGCATCCACTTGATCTCCTTTAGTACTCTTATTGCTCTAGATAGAACTTTAAGTACCATATTGAAGATACACTGTCTCTTTGGCCCCATCAAGCCTCACGGCCATAAGCCTCTCCAAGCGGCTTCTGAACTTCACTCACCTTGCACACTTTTTTGGTGCTCTAGGGCCCCAAAACTGACACCTTCAAGAAACTCTTTCTCAGCAGGTTTTATGCCATGTCTTTGCCTCTGTTGCAGTCTAAATTCTGTAAATGGTGTACTTTGCTGTGCACTTCTTCAGTGTGACTTCTTCTCAGTCAGTGAGGGCAAGAGGAAGAGAGTGACCACATGGAGCCTCTGGCTTAAGTATCACATTATCTCATGATCCTTGGCAGTCTCGAGAGTCCATGAGATTTCTCACAATGTCCATCAGTTCCGTTGCTTCTCATGACAACTGGCATCATCTGTGTGGCTTGCCCCATTTCTTAGCCACACCCCTTCAACAGGGCATGTTGTCAGGCCACAACTGGCTTTGTCCATTTCAGCAAGAAAAGGGATGCTAAGCTTTCCTTATATGCTTCCAGATGCTAATCTGAACTGCCTACTAATTTCACTAAAGAGACCTAACTTCTATCACACACTTTCCTTCATTATATCCACTATTGGAAGTTTAAATACATTTGTTTGCCAAAAGCAAGAATGTTTCAATAATGAGAATTTTTAAACCTTGGTATAGTCCTGACCTTAACATCTATTCTGCTCACACAAGTCACAGAGCCATTTATAGAGATCCAGGTTTCTGTATTTTATATTTTATTGATTTTATTACATTTTTTAGACACAAGATCTCATGTAACCCAGGTGGTCCTTGAATACCTGATCCTCCTTCTTCAACTTTCCAAGTACTGGGATTGTAAGCTCATCTCAAGATGCCCTAATTATGTACTACTAGAGATAAGATTCATGGCTTTGGGTGCTAGGCAAGCACTCTACCAATAGATTTGTTTTTTAGGGATAGAAACAATAAGCTTTGTTTTGATGTTCCAAAGAGTTTTGTCACATATGAGACAGAGAAAAGTAACTTTGTGTCCTATATCATGGGACCACATTTCCTAGGCTGTATCAGATCCTGCCACCCAGTCACAGTTCATTTTCAAAGTTCTCCTCACGTATTCACTAACATGTTTCTGCCCCTGGCAAGGGAATCAAGTAATCCATGGCTATTTTCCTCATACCGTCATACTAAACTGATATCTGTTTTCTTCAATTAAAACTACTTTCCTATTATTAACTGTCCTCAAACTATCTGTTTTGTTCATGTTAAATTAATTCATGAGATTGTGAAGTCTTCAAGAGAGGTCTTTGCCTCAGTTATTCCATCACAGTTTAACCCCAGGACTACTGTGTAATAGGGAGACGAACACCACTGCCACATTGTGCCTGTGAAATTTACAGTGTTCTCTCACGGTGTTCACAAGTGTTCAATGCAATGTTGCTATGAAGGACACAGAGGAACACACTTGTTCACCCATAGTCCAGGCAGAAGCATGACAATACCTACAATCCTATTCATCCCTTGATAATGGCACACCATTCATTGTGTACGGTACTAGAAAAAAAAAGTTGTACTTCAGTTAGAAATCTCAGGTTTTTCTCTCCTAGATCATAGAACAACTTCAAATGATAATGAGAATGAATCATGAGTAGAATTTCAGCCTCTATCGATGTGGAAAGAAGAATGTAGTAAGCAGAAGTTCTTATCCAGAAATGGAGTGGTCTTTCTTTAGGCCTAAATTATTTAGAAATAGAGCCATGTGAGTTTTTATCAATTATCACAATAGGCATTAGTTGCTTCAGTAGCTATGAAGACCTGTAGGGCTGCATTCTACATCCCCTTTGTAGGCAGAGAGTGTCAGCAATGTGCGCTGCTCCAAGAGGAGTCTTTCCGTCTTCAGCAACATTATGCTTTGTTGTTTTTGTTTATTCATCCTAACACAGCCCTTTCTGCCTTTCATATATGTGCATGGTGGGACCTAATTCTTGCAGATATCTGTCACTACAGGAAGGTCATGAGTACAAAGGAATAAGAAGAATTGCCACAAGCTGTTAAGAAATCACAAGACAGGACCTAACATTTTTGTTAATACATAAATAGGCAGTGGCAGATGATTTAGCTTGCTTAACCACTCCAGCCTGTCAAATGCTGGGGTTAATGCTGATGTCATCTAGGCAAGGGGCTGAAACACAGAATAGGTCTGAGTAATGCCATGCTACAGGATGGGGCTTGTGTGGCCTATGTGAGTCTTCTTATATCCTGCACTGAGAGCCACCCATGTAGCTATTCAAAGGGGAAAAAAAAACTTCCCAAGTTATTTCCAGGCACATGGGTCCTTTTCTTTCAGATTATTCAGAGATCACAAAGTACCTTGACAATGAAAACTGTGTCTGGATAACTCAGTCCCTGCACCACTATGAATGTGAAGGAAATGATGCACATTATTAGGTAGCTCCCCCCCACACATATACATGCAATGGCTGTATAAATAATGTTAGTTTCTGTAAAAGCTGCTGAGTAATAACCTGATGTTGACATTTTTGTTCCTTCAGCTCTAAGGAGAGGAGACTTACAGTTAGATGGGAAATGGTGTATAACTCCATCCCCTTTCTTTCAAAGGCCTTGCTGTAGTTTGAAATCCTGTTGACTGTCTGAAGGCAAGACACAGTTGGTTAGAGGGTAAAGCAACTAAAAGTAGATCGGAAGGTGTGTGGAGGATGAAGAGACTATTTGCTCAGATGTAGTTTTATCCATAGGATTATATTCATATTTTTATTCCATATTAGAATGTTGGAAATATGAGAGGTGGCTGGGTGGTGTAAATGTAAGCTATTGGCTCAAATATGAGCAAAGAGAGAATAATCTAAGGCAATTACTGAATTTCAAATGCAAGGCCTCACTTAGATAGAGGCAGAGGGGGTCAATTACATTTAGAGATCAGAGTATATGCCAATAAAAGAGAAAATAGAAAAAAAACAATAAAAGAAAAAAATCAATGCGAACAAAAGATGGCTCGTGGAGACATCGATAACATTGGTAAAGTGATGTATTAGATGTATGTGAATCTTTGAAAATGAATTGAAGGTCTTTGTGTCAATTATCTTTTCCAATTACCCAAGCAGCTCTATTACTCATCTTATTAATTAAGAACTCTTTTTTTAGCAATGAAAAGTAAAAAGTCAAGCACAACATATGTGCCTCTAATCCCAGTATTGAGGAGGCTGAAACAGAAGGAATATGAGCCGGAGGTCAGCCTTCACCGTGAGTGGAGTCCTGCGCCAGCCTGGGCTACTTAGTGACACCCTACTTCATAGATACATTCTTCAAAAAATAGAGAAGAAAAATAGGAAAAGAAATTTTGAAATAAATAACAGCTATCAATATTGTATGATTCAACTACTAGGCTACCTGGAAGGAGAGAAATGGGACAAAAAAACAGATAGAGGAAAGACAGCATTTGGGAGAGCTTCAAAGGATTCATCACAACCACTTTTGTTAGAGAAAGAGCCAAAGCAATTGTATCTTATTCCCAAAAAGGATTTTAGTTGCATTTATGGAACTTTATCCCTTGGACATTTGTACAAATATGTGTAGATGTAAATGTGACATAATATTTTTATCTTTATCTGTGATGCATGGGAAGACACAAAGGAATTTACTTTCTATAATTGGATGGGAGATGATAGAGTGATGGAGAAGTAAGGGAGATGATATTGCATGTACATACAGGAAACTTACACCCACTTGCATGATATAATGGATGGCTGCTGCTGGGTGTAAACCTTGACTGAGCTAGGCAAAAGAAAAATTAAATATTTTAAGTTTTTTTCTTCTTCTGGAGATAATGAGCGATAGATTTGGTAGACAAAGTAAAGATCATCTTCACAATGTATAGTCATACATGGGAATCATTCTATCCATCCAGTGTCCAGATAGAATGTCCATATTGTCCTGCCTGGTAATTCCTTACTGCATTCTAAAACTTATCTTTTGGCCACGGATGAGTACAGTTCACCTCTAATCATGAGATAGTCTCTTTGTCTTATAGGGAGATCACTACAGAAGACTATGACAAGTTATAGTGCATAGATCAGAGGATTGTGTGTGGATGCCAGCGCCAATGCATAAAGCAATGACAAAATCCCTGCACCTAAGGCTCAGAACATCATGGAAGAGAGGACAGTGAAATATTTAGGGTTTCCCTTTTAAGGTAATGGGCATTGTTGTGTCTGATCTCATCTACAATCAAGAAAGAGATACCATGTCCATTTAGCAAGGCAAAAAAGGCAAGGCAAGAATTTCAGAGATGACATATTCCTCATTTAGCCATACTGCTACTGCCTGTAGATTACTAGGGCGGCAGAGCTATTCCTTAACCTAGTACTTATAAATAAACATACAGAAACCTGTTAGATTTTAATATGCCTTAAACATTGGTGCTGGACAGATCTTAACCCTCTAAGCTATTCAGCTATCTCTTACTTGCCAACAAGTCATCCTGTCTGGGCTGAATCTGCTCCATCAGGTAATTCTCAGAGAAAGTTGTTCTCTGCCAGGTGCTTCTTCCCCACACTCTAGCCCACAATGTCTCTCTCCCTCCTCCTTCTCTCTCCTTTTCCTGTGATCCTCTGCTACCTCCAAGCCCATGAACCTTGGCCCCACCTCATCTCTCTCTGCTCAGCCCAGGCTAAGGTAACTTTGTTCAACCAATCAGTAAAATGGATTAGCGGGCAAGGTTACACAGCATCCCTTGCTATGAATTCCAATTTCCTCATCTGGGGTGTGACCAGACATTATGGGGGGCCAGTAAATAATATTTTGTTACATAGCATCATAAGGCAAACCACAACAACTGTCATTTTCTGAATGACACAGAAATCTAGGTCCAGAACAAAAGAAGGCCCTGCCACAGGTCCAGTCTGTTATATCATCTGCCAACCTTTTTTGCCATTCAAGTCATGAGATCCAGCAGGTCTGTTGATGCTTGCTGCATCAGTGGCAGTATGATTGTCATTTGGACTTCCTGACATGCCTCTGTAGATGAACCATAGCATGGGCCTTTAGGATTTTGAGTGAATCTATAGATAATTATTCTCCTTTGGAAAGGCAGCTCTTGAAGTGCCTCAGGGCCTCTGGACAAAGTAAATGCTTGACAATGGGCCATCAAGTAACTATGATACAAAAGATACTCATCATGAATAGGCTCATAATATTGGGCATGCTCAATACTCCACCACGAAATCGAAATGACATATAGGCAATCTGGAACAAGCAGGACCTGAATCACCAGTAAATTATATATAGACCTTGATCCATCTGCCCATGATTCCATGCCTCCCTTAGTCTTTCTCCAGGATTGTGCCAATGGCCTGAGGAGAATTACTTTCAACCAGTTGGCAGAGAAATCAAGAGTGAATTCTTGTTTGCGTACCATCTGGAAGTGGACTGGTACAGAATCCCCTTCTAGAACATTCCTGAAGGATAGCAATGATTGGAACCTCGGGCACTGGTAACTAGCTGTGTACTTTGCTTAGAAAGAGAAATGATTATGCCTTAATATACCAATTTATGGACTGGAGCCAATGGTTTGGATGATCATAGAGTGGGGGAATGTGGTTAGGAACTGGTAGCAAAGAAAAAAGTAGAGAGATCTCTGAGTTAATGGATAAAAATGCAAAGCTATTTCACCTAAGATGTAGAAGATGCTTTTTTAAAAATCAAGTAGAAGGACAATCTATTTGATAGAAACCTGTCAACTTCTTTGCTCAGCCACCTCTGAGAGGTACATAACAAAATAGTCTTGGTGGCTAGTTACGCATGCGACCATATGGACTTCATATCATTAGAATTAGTATGACTGTGAAGGTCACTGATAGACACCTAACCTGTGGGCCACAGAGACTAATAATGAGTGTGTGCCATGGCACCATCGTCCATGATGATTTTCATATCCCCGAGGACTGTCTAATCTACTAGGGCAGTCGTTCTCAACCTGCGGGCCATGACCTTTTGGGGGGATCATTTGACTCACAATCATCACATATCATATGTCCTGCATATCATATAATTATATCACAATTCATAACTGGAGCAAAATTACAGTCATGATGTAGCAATGAAATGATTTTATGGTTAGGCGTCAACACTACATGATGAACTGTATTAAAAGGTCATAGCATTATGAAGGTTGAGAGAACCACTGCACTAGACCATTTCTGTTATGAAAGGAAACATGCTTTGTCTTTTCAGAAATAGAAATTTACTCTACAAAAACTACTATTTGTGAGTTTCTAAGTTGCCTTATTTACTGTTACATTATTATATAGAGTATGGCTTTTGTCAAGGAACTTGCCTCACAATGGAATTACGGCAATAAACTCTTTCCCATAGAATCCAGTGGTGATTCCATATTCCTCCTGCCGTGAAACAGCTGGTTTGACAGGTAAGTTAACAGGTAATTTTTAAGCCTTAATTACTCTGACAACTAAGCAGCAATACTATGCAGGGCTGGGGAAAGGTCTCACAAGGACATTTATGACCTGAATTATCTCTTATAACCATGACTCACAGGTCCTGGAATCAAGGAACAGAAATGAAAATTGAGCAGTCAGTCAGTATCACCCCTAGCAAAATGCATGCTTCCTGTTGCCACAGCTCTCTGCTGTGATGAACTTTCCAGAGCTCTGAGGGGAGAGTGCTTCTGCCAGAAGACGTGCCCACATTTTGTGGAGCTGGACTTTCCCACTGGCACTGTACACTTAGCCCCTCAGGACTCAGAGACAGCAGATTAAGAAAGAAATTATGTCATTCTTGGGGTGACTGGTCTGGACTAGAATAAGGAAATTGCACTAAATACCATAGTGGTGGGGGTGGGGGTAAGAACATGTCTGAAGTACAGAAGAGAAAGCATTAGGGCATTCCTCACTACTACCACCCCTAAGTGATTATAAACAATACTGAAAACCACAAAGACCCAATCCATGTAGTCTTCCCAATAGCTCAAACACCTCAGGTCTGAAGGTTTAGGAGACTCCACCAGGTGAAAAACAATGGCAAACTATGGTGTTAACCTGAGTAGTAGAAAAAGGTAGTTTAAATCTCAACTCTAATTAAATCACCGGTTACAGAGATGTGAATATAATCTGATTATTTACTATGAACTTTCATATATACTATATATTTAAATATTAATCAAAGATCTTTGCTTTTTTTCCCCCTGCATTGATAATAAAGTCGACTGTTGGTGACCTTGAGAAAAAATATTTCTAGCTCAGTGATGTGGAGAAAGGGAGGATCTCAGGATGTCAATGAGAGAGTATGTGCAAAGAGCCAGAATGTAAATGTAAGGAAGCAACCAATAAATTATGAGAAAAAGACTAAAACTCAAAGCTCAAAACTGGAGTGTTTTCCCATAAACCAAAAGACTTTAAACATATTTCCATATAGGAAAGAGGAGAGGAGAGAGAAATGCTGAAACAGCAAAGTGTGCGTGGCAGAGAGGGGAAAAGTAGGAAAGATTAACTTCCACAAGACTGAGCAACTCTCCCAGGTAAGAAGACCAACAGAAAGCTCTAGAGAGAAAATGGACAGCAGGTGAATAAGAGACTGAGGCAGGGTGATGGAGAACAGTGATCTGAGCTACCATATATTCTGTGCACACCACATTAAATAATGTTCCAGCAGCCAGGAGTGTTGGTGGCACATGCCTGTAATCCCAGTACTCAGCAGGCAGAGGCAGTTGGATCTCAGTGAGTTCAAGGCCACCCTTGTCTACAAAGTGAGTGCAGGACAGCCAGGGCTATTACACAGAGAAACCCTGTCTCAAAAATCCAAAAAAGAAAAAAAAAGTCCCAACAAAAGGAATGGGAGTGTTCAAGAAAGGCTGGTTGAATTCCCTGGCATGATTTTCTGTACAAAAGCATTAAAAAGAGAACAGATAAATGTTCATAAACATTTACTGATATGGCAGCATTCTACTACTTGCTAATTAATTCACTAAGATTGATGAGGATTAAATTGGGATAGTGAGCTACTGGATGGAAAATTTTATTTCCTGATCCTACGCACTCACACTCAATAGGAGCCAAAGCTGTGGTTGTCAATGGTTACACTGCTGTGATTCAGAAGGAAGCTGTTCCACATTAGTAAATTAGATTAAAAACACATTGTTACTTTCAACATTAGCAAAAGCCACATGGTATTTTGCAACAGGGCAGAAGATTTGTGAGGATAAAATCTTTCCTTGCTAGGCCAGGTGGTCCAGATGACAACTCTCACAAGCCAGGGCTGCAAAAACCATCCTTGCTTTAAAAGTTGATTAAATCTGAAGAAGTGGAGCGAACGCATTGCAGAATATGAGAATAGGTAAAGCAGAGAAATAATAAAGCCCAGACTTCAGTCTGAGTGAAACTTAAAGACACGTGTGAAATAGCATGTTATTACGGCCTCCTTGTCATTAGAATCTGACTCTACAATCACAGATTTCAGGAAGAATAGATCCCAAGGTGTTTTTTATCCCAAGAAAGTAAACAGCACTCCAGACAAGAGACTATCATCAGCAGGTGAGGAGGCAGAGAGAAAAGGACTGGAGAGGCTGGGAGAACACCACATGTATTCCACAGGAAGGCAAGGATCCATTTTCTTTGAAATCAGCTGCATGAAACGTTCTGACTTACTTGGTGGCTGCACCAAATATTAACTTCTGATTTTAATCTGGAGGTTTGGCCCAGTTGGTAAAGTGTTTACCAGACATGCATGCAGGGGGATCTGAGTTGGATCCCTGGAGTCCATGTTTAAAAAAAAAAAAAAAAAAAAAAAAGGCTGGTTGTGGCTGGGTGTAATGGAGCACCTTTAATCTCAGTATTCTGGAGGAGGATACACGCTTAGCTCTGTGTGTTTGAGGCCAGTTTGGTCTACATAATGAATTCCAGGATAACCAGGTATACCTAGTGAGACCCTGCTTCAAACAAAATTACTTTAATGAGAAGAGAAAAGCTGGTTATAGTAGCATGCACATATGATCCCAGCTCAGTGGAGGTGCTAACTGGTGGATCCTGGAATTTGTTGTTCAGGCAGCCATGCTTCCTTGGTGAGCCTTAGGTGAAGCAATGGGAGACACTGTTGCACAAAAACAAGGTGGGTACACACTTGAAGAACAATACCTGAGACTGACCACTGGCCTGAACATGCACCCTCACACACAGCACCTGTGCATACACGAGCACCCAAGAGAGGGGAAAAAAATCATCACAACTTCATTCAGACTCTTGGCAGGCATCAGCATCAGGAAAGAAGCCAAGACTGGATCTCTCATGAGCTTGGAAATAGATGATGTGTCAAAAGGAGACACACATAAATAATGAAAAGAAATCAATGAATAGAACTGGAGACATCCACAGGTACTTACAATGATGTATATTTGTATTTACCCAGATTGGAATGTATACACTTCCCGCTTTTGTTGGTTGAGGGCTCATTTCTTAATGAATGCACTTGATACCTCTCTAATCCCATTCCCCAGTATAAAAAAAAAAAAGAACGAAGTCTCCTTGCAGATGATTCTAGGATTTTGGGGTGTGTGTGTGTGTGTGTGTGTGTGTGTGTGTGTGTGTGTGTGTGTATGTGCAAGATGAGCCTGTAGCATCTGTTGGAGACAGTGCCAAATGCAAACTAAAATAATAAAGTAAGATAGAAAGAAGAAAGAAACAAGCAAGCAAAGAAAGAAACAAAATAAAAGAAATACTCCAAAGCAACATAGTAACTAAATAAATGCTCCCTGGAGTTGGCAGAGTGGCTCCTTAGATCAAGCACATACTGGGAAAATGTGAGAGATGAACCCACAACACTGGTGACTGTGCTGTGAAGTCGTGAAATCTGCCAATAGTTTCAATGCTTCAGAGGCAGACATGGGTGTCCCTGAAGCGAGATAGCAAGGTAGGCTAGCCAAACTGGCAAATTATGACTTAAAGAGAGTGATCCTCTATCAATGCATGAGGTAGAGGGCAACCGAGAAAGGCACAAGTCAAATTCCTCTCTCACAGGCACACACGTGTGCATACAGGCAGCCCACATACGAGATAATTGGAGTCAATACTCTAGTATTACAGGATTATAACCCAACTATAAAAGTAATATCTATGAGTCCAAACTGATTTTAATATTTGAGTAAGTTAGTGAGTGAAAAGACAAATATGTTCTTCAGAGTAATTTTAAGCAATGGATGTAGATACATGGTCCTCAAGAAGGATAGCATAGCTATCTTGAATTAGCAATTCTTGAATATAGGCTTGGTGTTCTGGGATCTTTGCCAAGATTATAGTGTGGGATGTGCTGTTGAGGAAACATAACGATTACCACCTTATTCAGTACACTCATTTGGGTTACTATGGAAAGGACAGGACTTAATCAATCTTTGCATGGTGAGTTGAGGTTCTGTTATATTAAGTGGTGTTAGGAGCTTTTTGTTTTTGAAGAGTGTTTTATATACATAAGTGAGGTTCCAGCCCTTTATAATTCACCTTAGAAGTTGATTCACTAAGATGGTGAAGACCATTTATCAGCAAAAAAGTCTATATGATATACTCGTAGATATCAAGGGGAAACAGTAGACTATATTAACCTTGTCTATGGGCAAGTCTCTTGTCTTAAAAGACCTTTTCTCATGAATAATAGTGAATAAATAGGAAAAAATCATTATAACCTTTAGGACACAGAAAATAAAAATGAATATGCACCAGATGGTTAAGACATTCAAAATTATTAACCATAAGAAAAGAAATCTTGATAGCACACATGCATACCACAGCAGCATACATGTCAGAAACTGAGGAAAGTACGAGTCTGCATAGACTAGAAGAACTGACCTTCCCTTCTCACTTTTTCTCCCCTCCCCATTCTGTTCCTTCCTTCCCCTCCCCTCCCCTTTACTTTCCACCCTTCATTCTTCTTCCCCATCCTTTCTTTATTCTCTTCCCCCCTTTTCCCTCCCCTCCCTTCCTTTTCACTTTCTCTCCCCTCTTTTTTCCCTTCTTTTCCTCTTCTTTCCTTTTAACCTCTTTCCTCCCATTCTCTCAATCAAAACAAACAAGTAAGACAAAATGATGCTGAAAAGTCAACAGATCTCTAAAGTCTGTAGCACCCACTCACACAAGACAGCACATGGATCCTGGGGGAGCAGTGTGTAGTGGACTCAGTTCAGTAACAAATTAAAAGGATGATGTGTTGTGACCTAGTGGAGTCATTTCTGTGGAAAACAAGGATGATCCAAATATAAAAACCCATCAGTACGGTTTGCCAAATTAACAGAATGTAGGAGGAAAACTATATAATCATCCCAATTAAAGGAGAAAAGGCAGTTAAAAGTTCTACATGCTTTTGTAACTGAATATTCACTACATTAGAGATAACAAGAAATGTTCTCAATATTGTGGTATATGAAAATAATTCATTGTATACAAGAGGCCCAATGTTTTTCATTCCTATTCTATAGTGAGAAACTAAAGATTTTCCCATTTGATTGGTGAACTACAAAAGCATGTCAATTTCATTATTCCTCTCTAAAATAGTACTGAAATTTGGAGCCAGAACAATTACTTGAGGAGAAATAAGTGACAACTACACTGGAAATGACTAAGTAGAGTTACTTTCATTTGTATATGACAGGGTCTCATGTGTAGAAGACCCTAAAGATTTCACACAATGTTAGAGACAATACATAAGTTTACAAAGTAGTGGATTTCAAAACCAACATAAGCTAATCTTTTTTTTAATGTTGGAATTTCCATCTATTTTATTTAAACATTTATTTATTAATTCAAGTTACATCTCTACCACAACCTCCATCCCTCCTGGTTCCACCCCCACTCTCTCCCCATTCTCCTACCTAGCCTACTGCTCCAGGGTGGTATGCCTTCACATATCAGCCCCCCTCAGTTCATCAGTCATATGAAGGCTAGGAGCTTCCTCTTGCACTGGGGGCCTACATGTCAGCTCCACTAGGGCAGTGTGTCCCACTATCAGGTAACAAAGTCCATGTTCCTGTTCCTTTGGGTCTGTTGATTGTAAAATAGTTATCCTATACTATATGGCTAAAATCCAGTTACAATCTTTATTTCTATACCAACAGTGAAGAAGCTGAAGAGAAAACATGGAAAAATAATTTCAAATACAATAGCATAAATAGAATGAAATGTTTAGAAAGTAACTTGGCTAAGGAGGCAAAATAATTGTACACAAAAAACTATTAAACTGCTAAACAAAGTTAAAGCCATAAATGAATGGGAAGAAATAGAAATTATAATCCAAGCCTAGGAAGCCAATCAGGGGATGAAAGTCAAGCATATTCAATAATACTGTATAAACTTTCAACGGTGTTAAAGAGCCGAGGTGATCTGGAAAGAAAAGAACAGAGTTGATGGATGAACATTTTCTGATTTCAAAATTTACTAAAAAGCTATAGTAACTCAAACAGTGTGCTATCAACTTAAAGAGAAATCTTTAGATAGGTCAACAGACTGAAGCAGATATTGAAAAATACATCTTTGCATACACAGCCAGATAATGCTGAGTAAGAATGCCAAGAACAAGGGACACAGAGACATTTGTGATCAGCACCCATGGCCTGTCTCAGAGAGCCTCTGCACAGAATGGAGAACTATGTGGGTGTGGACCTTACGGTTATGAAAGACAGAGCAGTGAGATGTGTTGTTCTTCCTCACTGGGTCTTGTGCAGTGTTTCTTTCTTGGTTAATTGCACTAAACAAGGAACAAGGAATCCTGAGACTCAGGTACAGAGAATGAGAAAGACCGCAGACAATCAGTCTGTGCTCACCCTGTATCCATATAACCACACATTTGCCCTTCAGGGAGAAAAGAGCCTAAGAGCTAAAGAGAGGCCTCGTCTGTTAAGGGCTGCTTTTACAGAGTACCTCAGTTCTATTTCTAGCACTGATTACAGGTGGTTCACAACCTCTTCTATCTCTGGCTTCAGGGGATCTGATGTCCTCTTCTGCCCACCACAGGCACCTGAGCACATGCAAGAATACAAGCACATACATGCACATTAAATTAAACTACTTCTTTTTTAGAAAAGAGAGAAAGAATAGTTGGTGCATTGGAGATTTCAAAAGTAAGCAAATTATCAGAGGAACTGCAGTTCTAAAATATTTCTTCCATAAGACAGGAAGCCTAGGCAGATATCACACCCTTAGTTCCTCATGAGGAAAAGCAGAACTCATGGCCATGGAGATGACCCATGGGCACATTCTGTGTGACTTTTTGTCTCTTATTCAGCTATGATACCATGTGAGGGGGGTTGATGCTGCTCTGCCTATTGTGCCCTAAATGTAGTGATGTAGACTCGTATGAAAATACCTGAACCTCAGTATTGCTGCAAGGTACAGGATGAAGGCAAAAGGCAAACACCTAAAGGCCTTGTGTGTTTCATGGTGAACATTTTGAGTAGCAACACTGGAATCCAATTTTTAGAGTTTTAACATTTGAGTGAAAAATTTGACGTGGCCGAGTAGGCATTTTGTCACCACCTCATGTATTCAAGATCTTTGCATGTGGAGGACAAAAGAGGGTGTCAAGTGTTCTACTTTATCACTCTCTCCCTTATTCCTTTGAGGCAAGGTCTCACACTAAACTCAGAGTTAAGCTGACTGCCACCTCCCCAAAGATCCTGCTATCTCCACCCTCAATTCTATGAGATTACATGTGTGTGCAAATATGCCAGGTTGTTACATAGGAAACGGTATCCAAAATAGACCTATGCATATAACACTCATACCCACTAAAGCCTTCTCTGTAGAAAAAAATAGCTAATTAAATGATTTATTTATGTATTTATGTTATATTTAATTGGTTGGCGGTGTTAATCCTTAACCTGCCATTGTAAATAAATAATCCTAGCCCATCTAAGCTAGCTCATAATTCTTTACTCAAATTTGACCCCTTATATACATACGTCCCTTTGGACTATTGTTCTCCACACTCTGCAGATGTTCCATGCCATGTGGAAGGATCTTCTTTAATCTACCCCATGGCATGTCCTCCTTGTTTGCTCTTGGCTTTTCCCTGGCAAGCTTCTTCTTCCCAAGATGCTCTCTCTCTCTCTCTCTCTCTCTCTCTCTCTCTCTCTCTCTCTCTAAAAGCCATGCACCTTAGTCCTGCCTACCTCCATCTTTGCTCAATCTCCAGGCCTCAGCATTTATTTAACCAATCAGAGCAAAGTAAGTAAAAGACAGCAAGCAGGACCAATCAACATTTAGAATGCTTAATACCACCACATCACTTCTCCCTACCCCAGCTCCTACCATCTCTTAAAGCTTGATTTGTAACTTCTAAAGTGCCTCCAGGACATAAACCAACTTGTACACCAAGGACATTTGTGTGTGTAGATATTTACAACATGTAGATTTTATTAAATAATAATCTCATAACTCATAAGTAAGGAGCTGAGTTAAATTATTTGTCTAAATAAGTCAACAATAAATTCTGAGATTAAAAAGTCACTTGGACTGATGTGTTCTAACTGGCTCCTACCAGTGTAGACCAGGCTGTGATCTCTGCACTTGACCTTCATGTGTAAGTTATTTTCACTCCGAGACTTCTTGGAATTATTCTATGAATTTGAACATCAGTTCTTTAGTTTTTAAAAATATTTGAGTCAGGGAAGATGCGTTAGTCAGTAAAAAACTTGCCGTATAGCTATGATGACCTGAGCTCAGACTACCATTACCAGCAGCCACATAAAAAGCTAGGTCCATACAACCCACAGACCCAAACACATAGGAACCTAGCATAACAACTCTAGGAAGAACTCAACCCAGCAGTGAGTCATGGAACCTGTTACAGGCCAGGGGAACACCTTACCCTACATGGGGTGCCATAGCAAGACCCAGTGAGAGAGGAAGTTCTTGGCCTTCACATGACCGATGACCTGAGGGATTGTGATATGTGAGGGCTCACCTCATCTGAGGAGAAGGAGAAGGGGAATAGTGAGGGATGGAGGGAGGGAGGGGGAAGGAGGGAGGAAACTATGTTAGAGAGGTAACTTGAAAAAAAAATTAATTTTAAAAAGGGAGCAGCAACTAAGCCTAAAAAATTATAATAAAAATAAAATATAAAATTTTCAAATGATAATTTACCAAAGGCATACTCACTTTAGTGGCATGAAAGAAAAAAAAGGCCTTAATTTCATATTAGAAAGGTAGACTTCAAGGTATCACATAGCTCACACACTCTTGGATATCGGCTTATAAATTTGTTTCCTATATATGAAGGATATTAGTTGTTTGGCTTTAATAAGGCAGTTAGGTTTAATAAATTGTAAGTAAATTAAGAGTTACTACAGTTGAACCTGGCTTTCTAAACCTCTAAGAGCTGAAGGAATTAGGAGCGAAGATAAAATATTTGAGAAGGGTGGTGTTAGCTCAAGCCTTTAACTGCAGCAGAGACAGGAAGATCACTATAGAGTTAGTTGTCTTGTAAATTCTAGAGTTACAAAGAACAGGGTGGTGATGGGGCACACCCTTAATCCCATCATTTGAGAGGGATACACCCTTAATCCCAACTCATTGGAGATAGAAACATGCAAATCTCTGAGTTCAAGGCCATCCTGACACAGAGCAAGCTCCAAATAGAGAAAAACTCAGATTCAGGGATAGTGATGCACACCTTTAATCCCCAAAATTCGGAGGCACATGCTTTTGATCCCAGTACTTGGAAGGCAGAGGCAAGCACATAGGATTTGCAATCATTTACGTTTAAAAGCTACTCACAAAAGGCATGCTGAAATTCAAAGTGAATTGTCCTTTATGATCTCAAAATATATACACTTAAAGGTAGGTTTAGTTCCAAAATATCAAAAGATTTTTTTTAATCTCAATTGAAAGATAACCCTTGCTATATGTCAAAAAAAAAAAAAACAATTTGCTCTAGGAAAAATATTATTTGCCACTCCCCCACCAAAAAAAAGTAGTGCCACAGAGTTAGGATTAAGACAGGGCTCTGTTCTTATCTTTCCAGGAAATTAAAAGCATCCATCTAAGGAATTCAGGGACAGCTGGACAACTGAAGAAAAGGGACCAGACACCAAAGACAAGTAGCCCAGATGATCCAGTCTTGCAGCCTTCCTCAAAAGCTGTTTCCTCAAAAATCCACAACCCAGAACAATTCAAAATGGCTAACTAAGATGGCTCAGCCCCAAAGACTGTTTCTGCAAGGATTTCAGTAAAGCCCTGAAGTTCAGCCTCTGACTACAAACTTCTTAGGACATTTATATTTCTGGTTGTGAGCCTAGCCTTTAACGGCTGAGTCATCTCTCCAGCCCTTCTTAGGACATTTACATAGCTGAGCACAAAAGGACTAAACATCAAATGTTACTATTAACTTGCTTAATCATTTTTCCATTATTAGTTGGGCACCAAACAGGTTTCCTAAGTCCCAAATCAGCAGGAAGTAATTTTAAAAGTGTGATGTCCCATCCCCAGAAGGTGGGGTGGGCAATTTTTTTTTTTAATTTCCTCTCTTTGGTCATTTGATGGGTTATAGATGTTTGTTGTTATTTAGGAGGATTGTTACAAGTTGTTAAATGATCTTGTTAAATAGGTTTTGGAGGTTAGATCCAGAGATTTATCTCTTTTTCTTTTCTCTATCAATCCTTCTCTCCTATGTAGGGGGGAAAGGACTTAAAAATGGGATGTAGACATAATATAGAAATGATAAAGAAAAAGGGACAGATTATTGAATATGCTTTTATGTCTTTGTATATTGATACAAAATAAAGAATATATTTGGCTATATCAATATTGATCTTTGTATATTGACACAAAATCAAGGTTAACCCTTTTTAAGGTATTATAAAGCTTAAAAATGCAATGTGATATTTTGACCTTTTAATAGCAACAGTCACAAACTATACAGGATAATTAAGAGATGCAAACTAATAGTCATTCAAACATCATTTTGTTAAGTGCTATATCACAGATGTTTTCTAAGTTAACTGTAAATCAAGTTGCTAAAAGACAAGCAATATTTGCTTAGCAAAATATGTGGAGATAGATAGGCGGTCTTCAAAAACCTCAAGAGACCTGCAGAATATGGCATACAATGAAGTTTTCTTAGCTTAAGACTTTTTGATAGTGAATGAGACATGTCAGCTCCTGGCAGTACCCCCTATTCTACTCCAAGCAGAGGATGAGCATCAAAGAATCTCTATTTGGAGATGGTTGAATTAGTGGCAAATTTGTCACTGGGCAAGAAAAACCCCTTGCTTCAACTGGAGACAGAATGCTGTCCAAAAAGGACAAAACTTGGAAGCAGATAAGTCAACAGTCTAGCTCTGCCAGGCTGAGGCAAATCCTTCATAATTTTTGCTTTACATTTAATGCCTGCCATAGAAATGGGGCCAAACGGCTGAAGATAGATGCTCTAATGTATGGAGAGAAATTGGCGACTGTCCAGGAAGCCAGTTGTCTGTCATTTCTTAGTTTTGGAAGCTTCTGGCTGTACACTTCCTGTTTAATCAGACATATTTATCCTTCTCAGGTCTCTGATGTGGTTGAAGACTAGATAGTTATAGTCTCGCAGTTAAATTTTAAGTTGTTTAGGAATTAAAAGGAGGTTCTAGGTCTAAGAACATGTTTTTTTTTTCCCTTTATTTTTTATTTCTTCAAGTTACATCTCAATCGCAGTCCCCTCCCTATTCCCCCTCCAGTCCCACTCTCCCACCCTCAACCCTCCATCCTCTTCCCTTTTTTTTTTCTTTTAAGTTTAATGTATATCTTATTTCCCCCTACAGTTTCCCCTTTCAGTCCAACAAATGGCTCTTTCTCTTATAATAATAAATACAATACAAAACAACAGAGGTAATTAGGCCACAGTTATGAGGGTTATATGGCTTAGCGTACATTCCCAATGTCCAGTCCATATGTATTTGGTACCTGACTTTAACATTCTACTATCTAACCATCTCCATGAGTTTAAAGTTCTATATCTGACTCAACATTCATACTAACTTGCAACACAATTTTAAAAGTATCTTCTTAGATCTATAACATTCTCTTGACTCCTAAACAACTCAAGATTTAATTATGAGACTCTATCTATCTGTTCTTCAACCACCTCAGAGACCTGAGAGGGATAAATATATCTGATTTTATAGGAAGTACAGGGCCTGCAGCTTCCCATACTAAGAAATGACACACCAGTGGCTGCCTGGACAGTTCCCATTTTCTCTCCATACATTACAGCATCGATCTTCAGTCATCTGGCCCCATTTCTCTGACAGACATTGATTGTAGAGCAGGGGTTATGAAGGACTTACCTACCCTGTCTTGTGCACACACATGCAGAATGCACTCTGACTCAAGTATTAGTGAGAAGGTCTGTCTACTACTACACCATGGTAGACAGACCTGGCCAGCCTCTAACTCCTGCCTCTGCCTCTGCCTGCCCCTGCCCCTACCCCTGCCCCTTAAGTTGGTAATGCAAGTTAGTATGGAAATTGAGATAGGTATAGAACTTTAAACTCATAGAGATATATGGATAATAGAGTATCGATGTCATTGCTGAGTATGTGTGGACTGGACATTGGGAATGTATGTTGTGCCTTGTAATTTTCATAACTGTGGCCTAATTATTAAAAAAGAATTATGAGTTCTGGGAGAAGGGGGAGAGGGTGGGAGGGTAGGACCTGGAGGGGTGGAGGGAGGAGACTGTGTTAGAGATGTAACTTGAAGTAATAAATAAACATAAAAAAAGCTAGGTACACACTTGCCATCCTGGCACTGGACAAAAGGAGATAGAGGGAACCACGGTGCTTGATGGCCAGGCATTCTAGCCAAATGGGTGAGCTCCAGGAAAGAGACCCTGTCTCAAAAACTGAGATAGAGAGCAATCGAAGAATACACCTGATGTTGACTTCAGGCTTCCAGATATACACACAAATATGTAAACATACATACAAAGCAAACAAAAATATTTGAAGTCTTAATGATACTACCACACAGAATTATTTGACTCATTTCCAAAAATTTCTTATTTCTTGATTAAATTGACATTCTAAAATAGAAATGATTGTAACATTTCTGTGAATCCCCAGTGATATATATTCAAATCTTAGCCTCAGGTATTTCCAGGATCCAGCTGTCAGCTTGCTAATGGAGTCCTGCAGTGATGGAGTACTGATACTGAGGATCAAGGGAGGGGTGCTAACTGGAAGTCAGTGGCATGGAAGGACAGCTCTGTCTACCAAGAATATTTCTATTTGAATATTTTCATTCAGAATTTTTGAAAAGTAGACTTTTACCCACATTGACAAACCCTATGTGCAATTCTATTAGCTTATGAACATTTACACTTAAAAATACACTTACTAGGCTTGAGAGATGGCTCAGCAGGTAAGGCAATTGCCTCATTAGCATGAAAACTTAAGGTTGGATCTCTAGGACACATGTAATAGCCAAGTGTAGTGGGTATGTTTGAATTTATAGCAGTCCTGTGGTGAGATGGAAGGAGAGACAGGAGAATCCTCAGAAGCTCATGGACCGTGTAGCTCAAATCACACATCAGGTTAAACAAAAAAAGATTCTGTCTTGAACAAAGTGCAGAGCAAAGACTGACATGCAAGGTTTTCCTCTGGCTTCAACATATGGGTCATGGTATGCATGTGTCTACACACATGTACATCATCATGCACACACACACACATATACACTTGCACAGAGAGATTTTTTTAAAATCCCATTTCAGTAATCAATTCATAGAGCATTGTATGCTAGAAATGAGGACCCCAAAATACATAACCTGAGGTAATTAATGTCTATTTCTTTTTCTTATCTTAGTTACATGAAGTCTTCAGAACCATTCTTGAAGGACAGTACCACTACACAGGGAAGTCATGAGAATATTACAAGAAACTGGAACAAAGTATCTTCCTTTACCTGTTAATAGAGAAAGGACACCATCTTAAAATTCTGCCCAGAATTTAGGATGGAGATTCCTACATGGAAATATATGTGAAGACTTGTTAGCTTCAGAATGATGATTTTTATTATACTGCATTTTAATATTTTATCTTTCTTTGGGGGTTAAATTAAGCCATTAGTGTGTCTTGCCTGACAGGCAAATTGCTTTTTTTCTGTCTCAATTTTGAGTGGGTTTGAGAATACATTTATTGTTGAGATTAGATAGATTGTCTTTTCCTTATTAAAGGGATTAATTTTCAAAGAATTCTATAATCTAATTGTACAATAACAATTAAATAAGATTATAGCATCTTCTAATTAGTCATGCTAATCAATGTCCACCTTCACAATGCCTTTGAGTTGGATGCTTTCTAGAGAACGTATTCATTTTCACTTTAGACAAGCCCTTAATGAAGGGTGTGTTTATATGCTTAGGGACTGATAAGATATAGACATTTTATGAATAATAAGATGAAAATTTATGAAAGTAATGAGTTCATTGTTCATTAAAATTAATACAACCTTGTATCATTATCTGTAACAATCTTCAGCAATAATGTAGTCATTACTTTCTCTAACTTGTTGAATGTATACTCTTAAGTAGATGAATAAGAAAACCTGATTATCAGATCAATTTATCAGATTTATTTTAAAATAATACTATTTGGAAGTCATATCAATATAGATTAAATTTGGTAATAAAGATGATGATGATGAAGACAGAAAGAGATGATGATTTGTAGATAATAGTTAGATGGATAGATAGATGGATATTGATGGATATTGATAGATAGATGATAGATACAGATAAAGGATGGATGGATGGATAGATGATCGATAGATAGATAGATAGATAGATAGATAGATAGATAGATAGATAGACAGACAAATAGATGATATATAGGTAGACATAGGTAGATAGATAGGTGTGTCTCAGTATATCACAAATGAGAAGTCAAAAGATACATGCTTGTGAGGTTGTCCTGATGAATTTTGATTGTCAATTTGATTGGGCTGGAAAAATCTTAGGAGAATAATAGTTTTCACATGTGGTATCTGTGAGCGTGTTCCTAGAAATTAAGGCAGGCTTGTGAGTGCTCTGGCATAATTATTTCTCTGATGGGTTCATATGATGGCAATATCAAGAGGTGATAAAAAGAAGCCGGTAGGCATCGTTGGATGAAGTAGGCCTAGAGCACATCTTAGCAGGCTATATTTTACTCTTGTCTATTTATGTAGCCTTCTTTTCATTTTCTACACAGCATGAAGTTAGCATCCTCTTCCTCTATCAAGTGCCACCACTATGATGCTCTGCCTCACAACACACTCAGAATCAAATGAACAGTCTATTGTATCTGAAGGAGAGCAATTTGCATGCATAATTAAACCCATGATCAAACCCAGGAATAAGTTGGTTTTCGTCAAGCAGTAAAATCATACATTGATTTAAAGTTTTATCATCCTAGAGTTAATTGTCAAATCATGTTGACTCGTGTGGCTCCAGTTCTTAGTCCCCAAAGGTAAGCTCTACTGCAACAGTATTCCAGTACTCTCTTCTTCTTAATATCCAAGCATACCACCTTTAATGGTTCCTTGAATTGAGAGATGCCAAAGATGTATTGATGTTCCACTTCTAATCCTCATTCAGATTTCTACAGCAGCATTTTCTCCCAAAGAAGAGCAGAACGAGCTAAGAATACATTGGAACGTGGAGAGTGCCAATAGTCTGCTTCTCCCAGCTGTCAAGCTGCTGTTTTGTTAACAAGAAGTTTAGTGGGACATTCATTCTCTACAGCACCATAGCACAGCCAGCAAAGAACACAGAAATACCTAGGCAGATGTTTAGCCTCATAGGGAAGAACTTCACAGGATGCCAGCTCCAATGAAACCAGAGTTCAATCACTCTGTTCTAATGAACCTAGAGGAAACAGGAAAATGGATGGAGAAGCCAGAGGGAATGGTAGGGGTTGGACCTCCTATGGCTTGAAATATAGCATCAAATTGAGTTTTCTCTGTTCAAGATTTAGCAATGCAGGGATCCTTATTAAGTAAAGGTAAAGTTATAATTCAAAATGTGGGCTTCTAGGAGCAAAAGGACACACTTATTCTGCCACTAACATGAAAATCATCAAGCAGAGGGACCATTCTTGTTGAAACTGTACTGGTTTATAGAGAGGTAGCTTAGAGTACACTCCAAAGTCAGCTACAAGAAGATGAAAACTAATGAAGAATACATTTAAGAAGCCACTAAAGAAAATACAGAGAAAGAGGTAGGAATTAAGAAAACTTGAAGCCACTTCAAGGCACAGGTTTATTTCCTTTCTATTGAAATTCATATTCTATTTTATATGCCATGGGTCCTCACCTTGACCTCAACACCATCCCAACCTGTTCCATCCCAAAGTCACCATTCCTTCCCCACTAGAAGTGGAGTTGCTCACCTGCTATTTCTAAAACTACTATTAATAGAGCTCCCAAAGCATTCCTGTCTGCTGAACAAGTCACCGAAAATAACAACACATTGCAATCTGCTGTTGAAACTTGTCAATTAAAATAATGGATCTTTAGTTGCAATCGTTATCACAGTTTGACTTAAAAGTGAGTAGATGAATTATGGTGAAGGTAAAGGAAGGACGAAGACAAAGAAAAACTTGTCAAACGATGCCCAAATTGGCTTGGTTTTCAAAAAGGAATAGGAATATAGGAAAGTAATGTAAGCTGCTGTCTTTTTGGCTCTAGACTGGACATTGGCTCCTAGAGCATAGTAGGAGACTTGTGGATATTAAGATGTCTTTTTAAATGCATATTAATAATATTCAGTGAGAATAAACACAAAACTCTGCAATAAAATTTAAGATATGACATGAAGACCAGAAAATTGGTTCAATGGGTAAAGGCAGTTGTCACTAAGCTCGATCATGGGGTTCCACTTAAAAGGACAGAATTGTCTCCTGTACATTGTTGTCCTCTGACCTCTCTACATACATATGTGTGTATGCATTTGTCTCCAGTAAAGTGAAAACACAAACGGTTCAAATAATCTTAAAATATCCCATGTGGGTTAATGTCTGAAGAATCAAA
Organism: Lophiomys imhausi; assembly: GCA_907164525.1. Lineage (NCBI taxonomy): Eukaryota > Metazoa > Chordata > Mammalia > Rodentia > Muridae > Lophiomys > Lophiomys imhausi. Next base: position 7,504,189 of record CAJQZJ010009351.1, on the reverse strand, counting down.
ATTCATCTTTGTTGCTGCTAATACAAATGATTAACATGTTGTTGAAGTATAAAAATGTTTACCTATGTCGCATGTAGGTATACATGTGATGACCATTTATAAGACAATTATTTCTTGACAAAATAGCCAGAACTCATATTAAGAAACAAGTGGTAAAGGGATCCAGAAACTTCTAGTTTTCTCTCCTCCATGACAATTAAGCCCAACGCATTGCATTTTCCTGTATTCTATTCTCACTGGTTTTTCTCCCTCACTATCCTCCTTCACAAACATAGAATAACATTATGTTTAGTCTTTTTTGACCAGTTTCCAGAAGTCTTCCAGGCCTTCATAGGTGGTTGGAACTGCTCAAAACTCAGCTACATAATGCAAGCAACAATTGGGCTCTCAGGCTGTACATTTTGAAAACAACCACTGTTCAACCACCCAGGACATAACCTATTAGTCTGCCTCGCAAACCCCCTTTGTATTTTGGTAGGAATGAGTGGTTGGTTAAATGATCATTTAAAGGAATTATTATGAGCATATGGAAAATAATTTAAATGTTCTATTTTAGTATGAAAATAAGAGGAGTTTTTTGTTTTGTTTTGTTTTGAGACCCCTTAACCTGATAGGAAGTAGCTAGTGTTTGGCAACTAAAGACTTCCTTTTAGTGAGACTTTTGTTAACATGCAGTTTGAACAAATCTTTAGATGACCTCACCAAGATCAGGAAACTGATACCTCAAGACTTAGAGCTTTAAGGGGGGATTTTCAGTGTCCCTCTTAATTCTATTCTTACTTGGATATTTGCAGTTAGATTCAAGTTTCCATACATAACTCATCTGCATTTAAAAAAAAAAGTATCTAACACCATCTTTTAGTGAGGTAAGCCAGTGTTTTGACCCATACAACAGCTGCTACCTTTTGATCACCTATTCTACATTCCTCAGTTGCCATTCTGTGACTGAAAGTCTTCAAGGACCCATTTCATGCGATCCTTTATCTCCAGGCATCTAGCCATTCTACACAAATAGCCCTCCACTTGGGCTTGGATTTACCATGGCAGGAAGTCCCACTGCCTCCTTTGTTCTGACACCGAAAGTCCAATGTCCCCAAGCTTTAGCCACCTTTATCCTCTGTTTCTATTCCTCATGATAGCACTGTGTGAGTTGAGTCCATGCTATGGAAACTGTTTTCTCTTGTGGGTTTTTAAAAGCCAATTGGCCTTTCTTTGTGGCTGTCCACAGAGGGTGACCTCTGACCCAGGAGCACACCCGTCCTGTCTGCTGCATGGGTATGCTAGTATGCTAGTCGCTTCTCACTGCCCTAATTTGCATCGTGACTAATGTAAAGGTAGATGCCAGGTTTGAAGCTACAGGAATAGAAAATGCAGAGGTGTTGAAAATGCTGTCATTGTAGTCTACCAGAGGGCTCTGTCAGCATTTTCCAGAAGGAAACAGCAGGGGCTTTTTATAATGTAACTTTAATTACAATGGCCAAGCACCCTGGCATGGTCTGAGGAGCTGCTTATGATACACCTGCCATGAATAATCTGAAATGCCTCAAGACGAGTCTAGAGTCTCGCAAGCCTGCCACCCTCCAAGTGCCAGCCAACAGTTCTCGCCTGCGCACTCTCCTCTGTATACTTGTTGGCCCAGCTACTTGAATGAAGAGCAATAAAAGAAAATGAACAACCACAGCCAGTGATGTCAGTAAAACTGCCAAGCTTGTGACACACCTAAATACTTCCAATTTTCAAGCTGTTATGTAGAAGACTAAATTGATGAGATAAAATGAAGTGGTCGTTGTTTGTCTTCAGACAGGAAGTTAGTCCTTGGAGTTTTTTCTATTTTGAACCTGACCTTCAAAAGCCTAGTCAGGTAATGAATCTCAAAATACAGCCAACACAAAGACTTGCCTAGGGTTCTTTGTTCTGTGTGGTGGGGAAAGTCAAAGGAACAATAAACAAAACCCGGAGATTGGATTATAATTTGGTTTACGCAAAGATAAATTCAAGGGTGAGGAAGTATTTAAATTAGATAACAGAAGCAGGTAAGTCTTATTTGTTGATGTTTCCTATCACATTTGAAGGTAATTTAAAATGTCTAGTTATCAGATAGTATATGATAATAATAATCACCAGGACTTCCTGGTGTTACATATTTTTACTATAGCTCCATGGAATGTGGTTGAGCAAAAAGTTAAACTGGAGTTTAATCCTTACACTCTCGGTAGGTTGTTTTATGAATAATGAACACAACCATGAAAGAAAAGTTATAATGCCCGTGGACATTTGGATATTATAAATAACTCAAAACATTTCTAAAGTACATTTGTGTGTGTGTGTGTGTGTGTGTGTGTGTGTTGTGTGTGTGTGTGTGTGTGTGTTTTAAGCAGAGTCTCATTTAGCCCAGGCTAGCTGTGAATGTACTATTTATTTAGACCAGGCTTGTCTTGAACTCATGATCCTCCTGCGTTAAAGTCCTAAATTCTAGGATTGTAGGCCTAAATGATTCTCTATGCCTGGCAGGGAGAATAATTCTTTCTGTTATAAACAAAATTTTTCTCTCAACCTTAATATTTTTAGAGTCTCAACCCCCTCCCCCTCTGGTGCTCCCTTCAACAGAGTAGGGATATGAGGCTGGCAGATTTCACTGGTGACTGGATGCATCTGTCTCAGCCCATGACATAGAAATTATTGAACCAGTGTTGGATGTTATACAGCTCATCCTCGAATAGAAGCAAACCTGTTACAGATTGAGCTAATGTGACTCCAAAATCCCAAACATAACAATGTTCTCAAATCCAGTTTTGTTTTTCATATTAACAGATATCATGAGAGGAAAATCCTATATATAAGCTAATCTTTTATTTCTGTGCTACTCATTAAAATACAGACACACTAACAATCTCTAGTAAGGTTCCCTCAAGGCTAGACCTGTAAGGTATAAATAAAACACACATGAATTTCCTGTTTAGACTTCTCCTCCAAGAGATCCTCCTATGTTCAGAAAAAACTCCCAACAGATGGGACAATTTGGATTTCAAGCATTTTTGATAAGGGATAATTATCAGACAGTCATAAGAAATCTGATACAAAGGATTATTAGAGTTTTGTTTTTCTCCTTATAAATCCTGCTAACTCAAGCATGGCAGGGAAGCAAGAGGACATTAGAATCAGTAACAGATGATTGACGGGTGAGTCATAAATTGGTTGGAGTGTTAGTTTATTTAATTAGTTTATTAGAGTTCTCTGGAAATAGCTAGGCACTGTGCAAAATTAAGAAATACAAGAATATTTATCCATCCAATTAGGAAAACATAAATTAGTCACATCATCTATGCTGTAAAAGCCACAACTGCCAAAAGGAATTAAATAAATAGAAGGCTAATAAAAATAAATGTTTTGCAATGAATTCTGGATGGCCTATACACAAGGTTAGCGACCAATGGAGCAGACACTCGAAAAGTATTAAATGGCAACTTCCTCAGGTCACTCAGAATAATCTACATCACTTGTCACCCACGTTTTTAGTTTACTTCAAGTATACATATTGGGCACTGTGATCCCTTCAGCAGTGGAGCTAATGGAATTTCCAAGATTTTATTTTGTATTTGTCATTGCATTTGAGCTGAGACTTTTAAGGACTTGTCTTTGCTGACACAATTTTGAGAGGCCATATATTCTGCTTGAGTTAATCATGGTTAAGAGAATCTACCACATGTTGGACAAGGACTACCATTGTGTTGAAGAGGAGGTCTAAGAAAACTTGTCCTAGAATCCACACTGTCAGAGCCACATAGACTCTGAAAGGTGTTTACCTCATTCCAAGGGATCCCTCCGTGCTTTCCTTGCCACCAATAAATGACTGACCATTAAAATAATAGAATGTGGACTACAAGAAAAATAAGATAACTTGATGACTACATCCTTATATAACCTATTTAGTTTTAACTGTTTTAAAAGCATGCAGTCTGTGATAATGTTAGTGAATGTTAAAATTGAAATGAGTGTCACTGTCTGGGAAGAGGCTGTAGATTTGAATACAGTCTTTACTTGCAATTACCTCTGAATCTTCAATAAGGGACTGTGAGTTCTCATTTGCAATTTTAGGACCTCTATAATTTCAGAACACTAGAAATGTCTGCCCCTGGTCACATCACCTGGTAGACATAGCATGTATAAAAACAGAACAGGGAAAGTGGTGAATTAAATGAAGGTAATGTTAGCCACTCATGAACCTTTAGTGGAACACACACACACACACACACACACACACACACACACACACACACACACAGAGAGAGAGAGAGAGAGAGAGAGAGAGAGAGAGAGAGAGAGAGAGATGCTGAAACCCTCTAGGCATATATTGACAATATCAGAAGCAACAATTCTGAGGTAAGTTCATTAAAACCTCACTAATGCCTTATCCACACCTATGCAAAGGCAGGAACCAATGGATAATTGGTATTTCTTCTTTTAAGAACTATCTGTTCAATTCATTGTCCATTTTCTTATTGGATTTTTTTTAGATGTTTAATTTTTTGAGTTCTGATTTTTCTCACATTCTGTAGGCCATTGCCTTCATGTTTGTGATTGGTTCCTTTAACATGCAGAAGCTTTTTAATTTCATACTATTTCTTTTGTGAATTCTTGCTATTATTTTCTGTCCAATGGAGGTTTTCCTTTCTTTGAAAGTTTTTTATTTTTGAATTATTGCCTGTGGCTACATCTTGAAATGTTTGCCTATGTGTAGACCTAGTAGGTTTAGAGGATATGGTCTGATAGTAAGGCCTTTGATTCACTTTGAACTGATTTTTGCTCAGGGTGAGAAATATGGATCTCATTTCATTCATTTACATGTGGATGTATAATTTCCCCAACACTGTGTTGAAAAGGCTTGCTTTTCTCTAGTGTGTTTTTGACACCTTTGTCAAAAGTTAGGCAGAAGAGACTTTTTTTTGGGTGTGGCTGCTTTGGAGCCATAGATACTCCTTCCTTTAAATAACCATGAATCCATGTCAATCAGATCTCACTGGTTCCTTGTCTTTACTGTTCCATTGCTGTGAAGAGACACTAGGAACAACTTTTATATAAAAAAAAAAGAAAGAAAGAAAAGAAAAAGAATTTAATTGTGAGTTTCCTTATTGTTTTAGAGGGTTACTTCATAATCAAGGCTGGAATCAGATAGGCATGGTACTAAAGCAGTATGAGACCCTTACATCCTGATTCAAGGGGAGGATGAGAGAGAGAATTGGGTTGGTGTGGGCTTTTACAATCTCAAAGGCCACCTCCAGTGACATATTTCTTCCAACAAGGTCACACTCCTAATCCTTGCCAAACTTTGCTACTTCCTGGTGATTAAACATTAAAATATATGAGCCTTTGGGGCCATTGTTATTCAAACCACCACATTCTCTAAGCTGGACTTGGATGGAATTGTACTGTGGTTTGGCATTGATGTCACATATAGAGCAAAAAGATGTTCCCACCAGAGAAACGGTTCACAAGTATTTGTGAAGGCAGTAATTAGATTTTTTTTTATTTTTTTATTTTTTTATAATTTATTTTTTATTTCTTCAAGTTACATCTCAGTCACAATCCCCTCTCTACTCCCCCCTCCTGTCCCACCCTTCCACCCTCTTCCCCCTCAACCCCCCATCCTCTACCCTTTTTTTTTTTTTTTTTAGTTTAAG
>CAJQZJ010009351.1:7459724-7477260 GCA_907164525.1 Lophiomys imhausi | reverse complement strand
GTGTGTGTGTGTGTGTGTGTGTGTGTGTGTGTGTGTGTGTGTGTGTGTGTGTATTACACATACATGACCCCCCCCATCTTCTAACTACCACCAATGGAGTTTTTTTGTTTGTTTGTTTATAAAACCTATTACAGACAACAAAGTTATAGAAACAAGATATTGCCCTCCAAAACAGTGCCAGAAGCCTTTGAGAATCCCAATCTGTACTGGCCATTGGGACTTTTCTCCTCCTGTCCCTCTGTTTCATCCAATTTTTAAGTCAAGTAAACCACATCAACAGAATCACTACAACCAGCCTCTGGTTCAATGCCAAACCACTTCCAACCTAGAGGCCAATGACTATGACAATTTCTTCCCTTCTTGAAACAGAGTGGAAGATTTGGGGCTGGGAAGCCGTGTGACAGGGAGCTGACCTAGAGCAAGTTGGAGGTTGAGGCATTTCCAAACCTTAAAAATCTGTTCTTGAGACTGGCAGGAGTAAGACTTCTCCCTCCCTTTCATGGGCCTGTGTGTCCTAGTGCACATAGCTTTATGACCACCACCTCTGCCAAGCTTGAGGTGATCACACAACCTAGTGGCCAGATCACAGGTTAAATTTCCTCTGTCCTTATAAGGTCATGTCCAGCAAGCACTTGGAATTCCTCTTCATGCAAATACGGCATTCCCAACACCTTAACCCTGGCCAATGATGTACACTCACCCTGAAAACCTATACCCACTCCCTAAAGGTTTAAATAGCCTTTGTTAATTAACCCCCACTTAAACTAGCTACTCTATGAAGCCTTCATTATGAGAGTTTGTTCTCATTCCTGCTTTGCTTTTCCTCTCAGGCCACTGGTCTGATCATGGATGATCATACCATATGAGAGGGTGTGGAGTGGGAATGACATGTTCCTGTGGCTACTGTGGGTATATGTATGGAGGTCAGAAGTCAATGTGAGTGTCTTCCACAATTGCTCTTCAACTATTTTTTTCGAGACAGGCTTTCTCACTGAATGAGAAGCTATCTCACTCAATTAGAATGGATCACCAAAGAGCTCTAGGTTTCCACCCACCTCCTTACCCCCAGGACTAAAATTACAGGTGGACGTGCCATTGTGCTTTCATCCTCCTCCTTCCTCTTTCGTATATTACATTCTGAAAGCAGTTCCTCCTTCCTGGAGTGGTATAGCTGGGTCTTGAGGTAGGACTATTCCTAATTTTCTTAGAAAGTGTCAGACTGATTTCCAGAGTGGTTGTACAAGTTTGCAGTCACACCAGCAATAGAGGAGAGTGTTCTTCTTTCTCCACATCATCTCCAGCATGTGCAGTCACTTGAGTTTTTGAACTTGACCAGTCTGATGGGTGTAAGATAGAATCTCAGAGTCATTTTGATTTGCGTTTCCCTTATGACTAAGGATGTTGAACATCTCTTTAAGAGTTTCTCAGCCATTAGAGTTGCTTCTGTAGTAAATTCTCGGTTTAGCTCTGTACTCCATTTTTAATTGGATTATTTGGTTTGTTGGTGTTTAATTTCTTGAGCTCTTTATAAATTTTGGATATTGGCCCTCTGTCAGATGTGGGGTTGGTGAATATCTTTTCCCAATCTGTAGGCTGATGTTTTGTTCTAATGACAGTGTCCTTTGCCTTACAGAAGCTTGTCAGTTTCATGAGGTTCCATTTATTAATTGTTGATCTTAGTGCTTGAGTTATTGGTATTCTATTCAGGAAGTTGCCTCCTGTGCCAATGAGTTCAAGATTGTCCCCACTTTATCTTCTATAAGATTTAATGTATACAGTTTTATGTTGAAGGCTTTAATCCACTTGGACTTGTCTTTTGTGGAGGGTGATAAACATGGATCTATTTGCATTGTTCTACATGTAGACATCCAGTTAGACCAACACCATTTGTTGAAGATACTATCTTTTTTCCATTGTATGGTTTTGGCATCTTTGTCAAAAATCAAGTGTCCATAGGTGTTTGGGTTTATTCCTGGGTCTTTGATTTGATTCCACTGGTAAACCTGTCTGTTTTTATGCCAATACCATGCAGTTTTTATTCTCATTGCTCTGTTGTAAAACTTGAAGTCAGGGATGGTGATACCTCCAGAGGTTCTTTTATTGTACAGGACTGTTTTGTTATCCTGGGTTTTTTATTTTCCCATATAAAAATTTGAGAATTGTTCTTTAAAGAGGTGTAAAGAATTGTGCCAGGATTTTGATGGGAATTGCATTGAATCTTTAGATTTCTTTTGGTAAGAGGGCCATTTTTACTATGTTAATCCTACCAATCCATGAGCATGGGAGATCTTTTCATCTTCTGATATCTTCTAAAATTTCTTTCTTCAGCAACTTGAAGTTCTTGTCAAACATGTTTTTCACTTGCTTGGCTAATGTTACACCAAGGTATTTTGTAGACAACACAATTGTTAAGAAGTTAGGTATTAGCTAAGATTATAAACAGAAAAAAAATCAACCTTTTTGTACAATAAGCAATGTCAAAATAATAGATTTTTACAATGTATGGGAGGGAGGAGAATATGACGGGAAATACAGAGGGGACTGCGATTGAGATGTAACTTGAAGAAATAAAAAATAAAGGAAAAAAAAAAAAAAGATCATCCACCATGATCAAGTAGGCTTCATCCCAGAGATTCAGGGATGGCTTAACATACAAACATCAGTAAATGTAATCCACAGTTTAAATAAACTGAAAGGGGGAAAAAAAAACCCCACATGATCATCTCATTAAATGCCGGAAAAGGTCTAGAGAAAATCTAACAGTCCTTCATGGTAAAAAGTTCTGGAGAGATGAGGGACACAAGGGACATACCAAAACATAATAAAGGCAATTTACAGGAAACCTATAAACCAGCATCAAATTAAATGGAAAGAAACCAAAAGCAATTTCACTAAAATCAGGAACAGATAGGGTTGTCCACTCTCACCATTGTTGAGGGAAGGTCTAATATTGATTCTGATACATTGAATTCAATGCTGAGATCTGGTTACCGCCCCTTCTGAGGCATTCTCTTGATTGGTTAATAAAAGTCGCTTATGGCCAATTAGCTAGGCAGAAAGAGTATAGGAAGGCGGGACTTGCTCAGATCAGCACATGAACTGGGCACACATAGAGACACTCCCTTTCTGCCAGGAGACACAGAAGGAGACAGGAAGTCTGGAGAAATCTGGAAGGTACTCACAGGCACATGGTGGTTTGGGGTTAACTTAGAGTAGCTAATTGAGAGTCTGCCCAGCTAAGGGCTAAGCATTAAAATATTAAAAAAAAAAAAAAGAAAACAATACATGTTTTACCAAGGGATAGAGGAAAGCAAGATGAGAAATAAGGAAGAATTTCATTGAATTAGGAAGCAAAGGTTTTAAAAAATGTATTTGAGTTGGTTGTCCCCCCCCACCCCTATTTTCTGTACAATGTTAGTTTTTAAGAACTAATGTTTGCTTGTTTTTTTAATATTCAATAATACTACTTTTCTTTATTGTTAATAAGCATATCTGCCAATATAATGCTAGTTTGCTATAGGTCATTTTAATTAATTCAATCTTTTTTGGAATTTCTTTTACTTTGTAAGTCAACTTTATTGAGTTACAGTTTTCAAATGGTGAACTGCTTTACATATCAATCATGCAATTTGCTGAGTTACAACAGATGTATGCAAACACTTGAGCAAAACAGTGGGCCATAACTCTGTTTTGTTTGTTTTATTTTTTTCAGCTAGCCCCAATGGTGTGATCACAGGAGAACTGTCAGGCTAACCAACTCAGTTACCATACAGGCCCAGACCCAGGGATTTGAGTTGACTCACCCCAACATCTACTCCATTTATGAAGTAGAGTGTGTGAAGGGGCCAGTCCTGCAGAGCCAAAGCTGCAGGATCTCCATGACATGGGGCAACGACAGGATATCTGGGAGGAATCCTGGTAAGGATCCAGTACTTATAGCACAACAGAAGTAAAGGCCTCGAACCAGACCAATGACTCATTGCAATGAATGTTTGCAACTAAAGAAGTGTGGACAAAAGAGTATGCTGTGTGACACACTGTGACACACCACAGTTTCCATGGTGAGATTGTTTATTTGTTTGTGTGTTTGTCTGTTTTCTTTGGGGGAAAGATTGCAAGGGTGGATATGGAGGGATGGAAAAATGAGTGGAATTGGGGTGCATGATGTGGAGTTCACAAAGAAGCAATGTTTTTTCTATACAATCAATGAACAGAATTTGAAACTGAAAGTCATAATATTGTTCTATTAGCACAAAATATAAAAAATTATCTAAATCTTAAATGTATGAATAAAGGAAACTGCAAAATGTAACTAACAGACATAAAAATTATTTACATATGTGGAGAGATATACCATCATAGATAATAGTGCTCAACATTGCTATCAATTCTTTCCAAGTTGATCTATGGAATCAATGCAATTCCATACAAGATACAAGTAAGTCATTTTGTAAGTAACTACAAATAGTTCTGTAATTGTTCTAGTGTTTTCTATGGCTATGATGAACACTGTAACCAATTGGAGGAAAGGATTTGTTTTATCTTCCAGGTTATAATTTATCACAAAAGGAAGGCAAGGTAGAAACACACAGCTGGAGAAGCTTGCAGCAGAAAACAACAGAGGAATTCTGCTTACTGATTTGCTCCCAGTCTCATGCTCTTTCTTATACAGCATGTATCTACCTGATCAGGGATAATAATTTCCACAGATGAGCCCTCCTACATCAGCAGCAATCAAGAAAATTCCCCCATAGACATGCGCACAAGCCAAAATGATAGGGAACTTCTTCAACGGAGGTCCCCTCTTCCCAGATGTGTCAAGTTGAAAACCAAGATTACCCCTTACTATAGTTTATATAAAAAAGCAAAAGATATAGAATAGGTAGGATAACATGGAAGAATGAAGGACTTACTATCCAACTTAAAGACTTTCTATAATTCACAGTGGTCAAGACAAAATCATATTTGCAAATAATAGATAAGCATATCAAAATGACAGAGTTGATAGAGTTATTTAAAAAAGTCAAATGACTTTTCACAAAGGAGAAAAAAAAGGCAATTCAGTTCAAAAAGAATAAACTTTTCCAAGAATCAGTTAGAACACCTGGAGATATCTACACACAAAAAAATTGAGTGTATATAGAACTTTCATGTTTCTTAAGACCTGACTCCTCACTGATGCAAACTGAAAGGTAAAACAGTAGCGTATAAAGCTTCCAGACGATAGCATGTGGGATGATCACAGCTAATGTCAGGTTTGCTGCTTCCTGTGCAAGTGGAAGGACATGAGTTCGGATCCCCAGAGCCCATGGAAAAGCCAGGTGAGTACCTGTAACCCTAAACCAGAGGAATGTTTTGTGGTGATACAGCCAGATCCTAGGAGATTGCTGGCCAGCTGGTTTGGCCCAAAAAGGGAAGCTTCAGATTGAGGGAGAAACCAAATAATGTGGAGAGAAATATGTGAGTGAAGTCAACTTCTGGCCTTCATATGTATATGTATATATATTACACACACACACACACACACACACACACACACACACACACACACACACACCATAGTAATGCTCTTCATAGAATGGCTAAAGTTTAAAATGTAAACAAGAAAAGATGGGAAGTTATAGTGTTACTGCTGCAGGGATGATTGAAGTAGTTAGTTTAGAAGATAACTTAACAATTCCTTAGAAATCTATGCAAAGTCTTATATCATCCCATAAGTGTTCTTTTTAACATTTATCCAAGTGAACTGAAAATGTGTTCCTTCATACAAAACCTACTCAAATATATCCATACCAGATTTGTTTTCAGTTCCATGGATAGAACCAAATGATGTTTTCCACAGGTGAATATATTAACACACGAAATACAGCATATCAATACAATGGAATGTTATACACTGACAATATGGCTTAATAACCTACAGAACAATATGTAAGGGCTTCAGATGGATATTGCTCAGGCAAACTACGTAGAGTTTAAAAATTTTTGCCAAGGATTGGGAGGGATGCTCAAGAGGAGGTCCAGTGGGTGCACAGCTGGGCTGTGGGACTGTCCTGTTTGTGTAATGCTCTATTAGTACATATGTAATGGCACATATGTATTAAAATTTGTAGAATTGTACAATGTAACCATGAACCTCAATTTACACTATGTTCATTACTTGCTAATATAATTCTTGTGTAATTTTCTAAAGCAAAGTACTGGAGATAGTGGAAGACTGATGCAGAGAGCAGCATTAGACTCTCATGTTAGAGATCTCTTTATTTTGTGCAACATTTCAATGGTCTTGACCAGCTACAAGAGTTCTCTATTAGTCTTATTAAAATACTAGTCCAATGACTGACTAGTGGACCAAGTTGAGTTGTTTTTGTGACGTGACTTGGCGACAGAAGCTATGATGATCACATTTGAGGAGCTGAATGCCAGTGTGCTGTCATCCTGACACAAATATCCTAGTCACTTGAAAGAACTGACAGCAGTTTTGAAGGATGGCTGATTTACAACAAGAGGAGTTGGGACTGAGAAGTCATCTCAAATATTATTTCCTATGTCATTCTACCTTAAGTCTATTTGCCATATAAATGATGACTAATGCATTTTGAAGATGCTGCCATTGTTGCATTTACTGAAACTTTGAATTAGAAAAATGTATTACTAATCTCCAAGAAAATGCTATTGTGCCAGTAATGAAGCACTTAAGTGCATGTGCACCCCAAATTCAGCCTGTTCACTTCTCAAAATAGTAAAAATATTCACACACAGCTGTCAGCATAAATGAAACCGTGCCCTGTGCATCATGTAAAGAGGGTTTGTAAAAACCAAAACAGAAGCATAGCTGTATTGGTCCCCACACAGGCTAGGAGGTTATTCATGATGTGCGAATCAGTAGAATACAGCAAGTTTGAACAACATGAAGTTGAAAAGAGAGGTGGCAGTTGGAGCCAACAGGTCTATGAAGTTGCCGGCTGCATTTAGTTAGGTTACAAAATAATGTGTTATTAATTGGCTTCGCCTGACAGCATTTTACTACTTGTGGATCCCAATATATTTGAGGTATAGTTATATACCTCAAATATCTACAGTAAACAAATGAATTCTTAAATGAAAAGATACAATTTATTAAGGACAACAAACATATAAACATGTTGGGGCACGAAGGATTGTTCTCAGTCTCTAGTTGTTAGACCACCAGACTCAATACCTGAATTCTCACTGAAAGTGGGTTTCTAGATCCATCTGTGTTAAATATTTCTATGCTTCCCTGAAATTTATTTAAGTTCATGGGGTCTCTGCTTTGGGATATGTGTGGTACAAAGAGCTGGACACTGACAAATGTTTGAAAGCCAGAAGCCACCAACCAGCACCCTCTTTTGCTGTCATTTCTCATAAAGCTGGAGGGCACTATAAGGTGACGATTCTGAGACAGTCAACACTCAGAAACTATGCCTTCACTCACATCTTCCTTCAAACTAGGCAGAGATAGTCCATGAGCCAATTTACCTGGACTTTATTCGGAAAGTTATTATTTAACTGAGATAGTCAAATAAAATAATGGACAGAATATGACTAATTATTAAATGCATGCAAGATTTCCTGGAAATTAATATATAAGTAAATTGACTCTAAAACCAAAAACCTTCCAGCCTCTCTTGTTTTACACATATTGTTGCTATAAATGACATTAGAAATTTAGTTAGTAGGGCTGGAAAGATGGCTCAGAGGTTAAGAAATTTAGTTAGTAAGATGTCCATTGCTATGGAAAAAAATAGTTGAGATACTCAGTTTAGTAGAATAGAAGACTGATTTGGCTCACAGTTTCAGAAGGTTTGATCTGTGTTCATCTGGGTCCATTGAGATGGAGGGTACATGGTGGGGCAACTGATAGAATGTTTCAGTTGCAAAAGCCAGGAGTCCTGTGAGATTACAGCTACCCTTGCTGAACCCTTAAGTGTTGGGTGAGAAGCCTGTTTCCAATATGGTCTATTTTTGCATGAGCAAACATTTCCAGGAAGAAGAAACCACAGGCCAGCATGTAACCCCCTACAGCCAGTTCCCAAGTCTCTCCATAAACTCCAAATAGGACCTTGCCCCTCACTGTCTGCAGACAGTATTTCCATCTGAAAGAGGCTGCCCTTCCCAGTGCACTCTGAGGAATGCAATGTCATTGGCTGAGGTAAGACTCTTGTCTCTTTCCTAACTTTTGTTTCTATTTTATGTATTCTACATCTAACCGTGATTCTCCTGGTGGCAACTGGTATACGAGAGGCAGTGCAAGGGTTGTTTGTGTCTCAGGTCCTAATACTCTTTTGAAGGACATAATCCTGGAGACCTCACTGTCTATGCCACCCTCTCAGGTCCCCCTCCTTTCCAAGTCTCCACAATTCCTACAGTGCCAACTACTTGAGTCTAATCTTTAAACACAAGACCATGTGTGGACCATTAGCATCGAACCACAGTGGAGATGAAGTGGTCTGGGCTGGAAGTGCTGTGTATCTAAATATTTGTGGAGTAGGAGGAGTAGGTAGGCCTTACTCTTCCCACTCAAGGCTTAGAAAACAATGCCTCTAGCAACAGAGTTTCCAAAAAGTTCAAGTTTAGGGACTTGAAAACTATAAAATTTGAATAACTTTCATTATGAAAAATAATATAAAATTACTATTATAAAATTATGAACAAAACTCCATGTTAAAAAAATACTCAAAAAGTACAATAGTTTTGGGATGCAAGATGGTGGCAATAAGCATACACACATTCTTATTGTCAGGAAGACTGACTGGACCACCGCAGAGATATACTACTGCTGAACGGCAGTTTGAGAGGTGCAAGCCTATCTGGGCTTGCCCAGCAAAGAGAGGGACAGTAAAGAATTCTGTACTGGACATATAGACACTGGAAGAACAGAGACGCCAGACACAGGAGAGAGAACACTTCCTACAGCAGTGGAAGAGCCAGTAAATCTGATCAATTAAGGATGTGAGCTGGAAGCTTCTACTTCCAAACAGAGGCTCTCCTCAGTTTCCTGAGTCCACCGCTTTCTGTGCAGGCATTCTGAAACCCAAAAGAGGACCAGCAGAGCGACTACAGAAAGACTGAGGGTGATTTGCAACATGGTGGCATCTGGCTGACCAGTAGCTGGGGGATCAAGCTAACAGGCTGCTGAGCTTCCCTGAGCCCATACGAGCTGTGGACAGGTTATAGACTACATATTGGAACTCACTGCCCTCCCCACTCACCTGAGTGCCCACTTGGCTGGGCACTCAGGGTACAGCCTCTAGACCTCAGCCTGGAGCAGTAAAGCAGTTCTGGACCATTGCATGCAGTCCGAGCAAGGAGGCTGCACCAGATCACAGAGCTTCAATCTGAGAAGCAAGGTTGACCCTGAGTTTCACCTGACCGCAACTTGGGAGGACTATAACCATGGCTCTGACGCTAGCTACAAGGAAACTATTAGAAGTCTGGCCATCCTAAGCAAGCTGCTCTGGAACACAGTGCTCCTGGCAGGGAAAAGGCAGCTGAGCTTCCCCTGAGTCAACACTGCAGATGCCTTGTGAACTCCATATTGGAACTCCCTGCCTGTGCTCACGCTAGAAGGGCACTCAGTCTACAGCATCTAGATCTTCGCCCAGAGCAGTAAAGCAGTTCTAGACCATTGCATGCTGTCTGAGCAAGTGAGCTGCCCAAGATCACAGAGCTTCTGATAGAGAGGCACAGGATGATCCCCAGACCACCACCTGAGAGCAGCTTGGGAAGACCATAACCACAGTCCTGATACCCTGGCTACAGGGAAACTGTTAGAAGCCCTATTGACCAGACAGGCTGCTCTGGAACACAGCGCTCCTGGCAGAGAAAAGGTGGCAGAGCTTCCCCTGAGTCCAAGTGCTATAGACCCCTTGTGAACTCCATATTGGAACTCCCTGACTGTGCCCACTTTGACAGGGCACTCAGTCTACATCCTCAGTCTACAGCATCTAGATCTTGGCCCAGAGAAGTAAAGCGGTTCTGACCATTGCGAGTGGGCCTCACTGGGCCACAGAGCTTCTGACTGTGAGGAGAAAATTGAAATTGGGATCCCCCTGAGAGCAGCCTGGGAAAACCACAACCATGGTCCTGACACCCTAGCTGCAGGGAAACTGCTAGAAGACCTGAAGACTCAGGCAGGCTGGACTGGAGCACAGTGATTCTGGTCGGGAAAAGGTAGCTGAGCTTCCTGGAATCCAAGGACTGTGGACAGGTTGTGGACTCCACATCAGAACTCCTTAGTGGCACCTACCTTGCCTCTCAGCTAAACACCCAAGCTACAACACAGAGAGCTCTGACCCTGGAGCAGTGAAATAGCCCTGTACAATTGTACACTGCCTGGGTGATGTGGACTGTACCAGATCACAGTGCTTCTGACTATAAGGTGCATATTGAACCTGAGAGCACCCTGAGAACAGCTTAGGAGGTGCACAATCACGGTCCTGACACTTAAGCTGCAGGAGAACTGCAGCTCTAGCCTACAGTCTGTGGCCTGCCAATCCCCACCAATATCACTAAGAAGACCAGCTGGAGTTCAGGAACCTGCAGGCGCGAATAACACATCTCACCTCAACCCTTGACCTGAGTACCCAATTGGGACACAAGAGGAAGGAGTGAGCTGTGGGAGGCTCACTGAGAACCAATCCCCAACACAATGCCCCATGTAGCCTGTAGAGAGCTGTAGGTCACCAAGATTATACAGCCTTTGCACCAAAGCTCCTTCCTTAGCACCAAGTCCAGAAGGCATCAGGAATAAACAATTAAGGACAACCAGATGGCTAAAGGCCAGTGAAAGAACAGAACTGACAAAAGTCAGGGAAATATGACTCCAACACAATTTAGTTATGCTAATAGAGCAAGCCCTGACCATCAAACCACAGCTGAAACACATGAAAATTATGACAAATCTATACTTATGAAAATGATAAATGCCTTAAAAGAAGAAAATAAATTCCTGAAAGAATTTAAAGATATCACAATTCTACAAATGAAAGCAATGGAGAATTCCATTACAGACCTCCAAGTTAACTCAGTCAAACAAGAGTGGGAAAGAGACAAGACTATGAAAGATTTTTAGGCAAAGACAACCAAATTGGAACAGGAAATGTATAAAAAAGTTCAAGAACAGACATTGGAAATGGAAGCAATAAAGAAAACACAAGCAGAGACACTGATGGAGGTAGAAAACGAAAGAAAGAGAAGAGAAACTGCAGATATGAGTATCACTAATAGGTTACAAGAGATGAAAGACCAAATCTCAGGCGTGGAAGACTTGACTGAAGAAATCAGTACAAACACCAAAGAAAATTAGAAATTTTAAAAGTTCCTCACCCATATCTTCCAAGAAATCAAGGACTCAATGAAAAGATGAAACTTAACAATTATAGGCACAGATGAAAGAGAAGACTCCCCACTCCAAGGTCTAGGAAAAATCTTCAACAAAATCATCGAAGAAAAATTTGTAAACCTAGAGAAAGAGATGCCAGTAAAATTCCAAGAGGCATACAGAACACCAAATAGATTAGAAAAGAAAAGAAATTCCTCTCGCCACATAATAATTGAAACTCCAAATATACAAAACAAGAAAAGAATATTAAAAGCTGCAAGAGAAAAAGGTCAAGTAATGTACAATGGTAAACCCATCAGAATTATGCCTGACTTCTGCACAGAAACTTTAAAAGCCAGAAGGGCCTGGGCAGACAATTCTACAAGCCCTAAGAGAACATAGGTGCCAGCCCAAACTACTATATCCAACAAAACTGTCTATCACCACAGACAGAGAAAACAAGATATTCCATGACAAAACTAAATTTAAACCACATCTATCCACAAATCCAGCTCTACAGTTTATCCTAGAAAGAAAATTCCAACCCAGAGAAGATAACTACACCTAATAAAACACAGGAAACAAAAAAACTCCACCACAGCTAAACCAAAAGAAACACGCACACACAACCACCATCTACATAAAAATAACAATAAATAACAACCTATGGTCATTAATATCTCTCAACATCAATAGACTCAATTCCCCAATAAAAAGACACAAGCTTTCAAAATGGATCCCTAAACAAGACTCATCATTTTTTTGCAGACAAGAAACACACTTCACTAACAAAGATAGACTCTACCTCAGAATAAAGGGCTGTGAAAAGGTTTTCCAAGCAAATGGTACCAGGAAGCAAGTTGGAGTAGCCATCCTAATATCCAATAAAATAGACTTTCAACTAAAATTAATCAAAAAAGATAAGAAAGGATACTACATACTCATCAAAGGAAAAATTTATCAAGATGACATTTTAATATTGAATATCTATGTCCTAAAAACAAGGGTACCTCAAAGAAACTCTTCTGAAGCTTAAACCACAAATCGATCCCTACATATTAATAGTGGGAACTTCAACACCTCACTCACATCAAGGGACAGATCATTGAGACAGAAACCAAACAGAAAAATAATGAAACTAATAGAGGTCATGAATCAAATGGACCTAACAGATATCTACAAAACATTTCACCGAAACACAAAAGAATATACCTTCTTTTCAACACCACATGCAACCTTCTCCAAACTTGACCATATAGTTGGACACAAAGCAAACCCCAACAAATACAAAAAAAAAAATTGAAATAACCACTTGTATCTTATCAGACCACCATGGTTTAAAGATGGCCTTCAACAACAACAGAAATAACAAAAAGCCTACATATTCATGGAAACTGAACAACTCTCTACTCAATGATTACTGTGTGAGGAACAAATAAAGAAGAAAAATCAAAGACTTTCTAAACTCCTATGAAAATGAAGGCACAGCATACCCAAACCTATGGCACACAAAGAAAGCTGTACTACTAGGAAAGTTCAAAAAGAAAATGGTGACAACTCATATTAGCAACTTAACACCAGAACTGGAAGCACTAGGAAAAAAAAAAAAGAAGAAGCAAAAACTCCCAAGAGGAGCAGACAGCAGGAAATCATCAAACTCAGGGCTGAAATCAACAACTTAGAAACAAAAAGAACTATACAAAAAATCAATGAAACCAAGAGTTGGTTCTTTGAGAAAATCAACAAAATGGACAAACCTTTAGCCAAACTAACCAAAAGACAGAGGGAAAATACCCAAATCAACAAAATAAGAAATGAAAAGGAAGAAATAACAATAGACACGGAGGAAATTCAAAGAATCTGTAGTTCTTACTTCAAAAATCTGTACTCCACAAAATTTGAAAACATAAATTAAATGGACAATTTTCTTGATAGAGTCCTCCTACCAAAGTTAAATCAAGATCAGATTAACAAATTAAACAGTCCTATAACCTCTAAGGAAATAGAAGCAGTCATTAAAAGTTTCCCAACCAAAAAAAGCCCAGGGCCAGATGGTTTCAACACAGAATTCTACCAGACCTTCAAACAAGAGCTAATACCAATACTCTTCAAACTCTTCCACAAAATAGAAACAGAAAAAACACTGTCAAACTCATACTGTGATGTCACAGTCACCCTGATACCTAAACCACACAAAGAGCCAACAAAAAATTAGAATTTCAGAACAATTTTCCTCATGAACATAGACGCAAAAATACTCAATAAAATATTTACAAACCAAATCCAAGAATTCATCATAGGGATCATACACCATGAACAAATAGGCTTCATCCTAGGAATGCAGGGGTAGTTCAACATACAAAGAACCATCAATGCATTCCACCATATTAACAAGCTGAAAGAAAAAAAAACCCACATGATCATCACACTAGATGCTGAAAAAACATTTGGCAAAATTCAACACCACTTCATGCTCAAATCCTGGAGAGAGCTGGCATGCAAGAACCATACCTAGAAATAATAAAAGCAATATACAGTAAGCCAGTAGCCAACATCAAATTAAATGGAGAGAAATTTAAAGCATTTCCTCTAAAATCAGGGAGAAGGCAAGGATACCCACTGTCCACATATCTCTTCCACATATAGTACTTGAAGTTCTTGCTAGAGCAATAAGACAACTAAAAGAGATCAAGGGGATACAAATTGGAAACGAATAAGTCAAATTATCTGTATTTGCATATGATATGATAGTATACATAAGTGACCCCAAAAATTCCACCAGAGAACTCCTACAACTGATAAACACCTTCAGTAAGGTGGCTGGATAAAAAATTAATTAAAAAAAATTGGTAGCCCTTCTTTATACAAAAGATAAATGGGCTGAGAAAAAAGTCAGGGAAACAACACACTTCACAATAGCCACAAACAATATAAAATACCTAGGGGTAACTCTAACCAAGCAAGTGAAAGACCTGTATGACAAGAACTTCAAGCCCTTGAAGAAAGAAATTGAAGAAGACATCAGAAGATGGAAAGATCTCCCATGCTCATGGATAGGTAGGATCAACATAATAAAAATGGCCATCCTACCAAAAGCAATATACAGATTCAATGCAATTCCTACCAAAATACCAACACAATTCTTTACACACCTTGAAGGAACAATTCTCAACTTCATATGGAAAAACAAACAAAACCAGAATAGCTAAACCAATCCTGTACAATGAAAAAACATCTCGAGGTATCATCATCACAGATTTCAAGCTTTATTACAGAGCAATAATAATAAAAACAGCATGGTACTGGTATAGAAACAAACCAGTGGATCAATGGAATCAAATTGAAGAACAAATGGTGCTGGTCTAGCTGGATGTCAACATGTAAAAGAATGCAAATAGCCCCATATTTATCACCTTGCACAAAATTTAAGTCCAAGTGGATTAAAGACCTTAACATAAAGCCAGACACACTAAATCTAATAGAAGAGAAAGTGAGGGAAAGCCTCGAACTCACTGGCACAGGAGATAACTTCCTTAACAAACACCAACAGCTCAGGCTCTAAGACCAATAATCAATAAATGGGACCTCATGAAACTGAAAATCTTCTGTAAGGCAAAGGACACTGACATTAGAACAAAATGGCAGCCTACGGATTTGGAAAAGAGCTTTACCAACCCAACTTCCAACAGAGAGCAATATCTAAAATTTATAAAGAAATCAAGAAATTAAACACTAAGAAACCAAATAATCTAATCAAAAAATTGTAAACAGAGCTAAACTGAGAATTCAGAAAAGAGGTATCTCTAATGGCCAAGAGACACTTGAAGAAATGCTCAGCATCTTTAATCATCAGAGAAATGCAACTCAAGACAACTCTGAGATTCCATCTCACACCTGTCAGAAAGGCTAAGATCAAAAACTCAAAGGACAGCACATGCTGGCGAAGGTGTGGAGAAAGAGGAACACTCCTCCATTGCTGGCGGGAGTGCAAACTTGTACAGTCACTATGGAAATCAGTCTGGCGATATCTTAGAAAACATGTAATAGCTCTATCTCAAGACCCAGCCATACCACTACCGGGTATGCATCCAAATGATTCCTCATCACACCACAAGGACATCTCTTCAGCTATATTCATAGGAGCTTTATTTGTAATAGTTAGAAGTTGGAAACAACCCAGATTTCCCTCAACTGATGATTGGATAAAACAAAAAAAACAAACAAAACCAAAACAAAAACCTGTGGTACATTTACATAATGGAATACTACTCAGCCATCAGTAACAAGAAAATCATGTAATTTGCAGCCAAATGCATGAATCTCAAAAAGCTCATCCTGAGTGAGCTAACCCAGACCTAAAAATATGCACATGGTATATTTTCACTAATAACTGGATTTTAGCCATATAGTTCAGGATAACTATCCTACAAGCAACAGACCAAAAGGAACAGGAACATACACTTTGCTACTTGTTAGTGGGTACTTTGCCCTAGTGGAGGTGCCATGTTAGACCCCCAGTGCAAGAGGAAGCTCTTAGCCTTCATATGACTGCTGAACTGAGGGAGGCTGAAAAGTAGGGGCACCCCACACTGGAGGAGTTGGATAGGTGTGAGAAAGAAGGGTGAGAGGGTGGGAGGATGAGAGGAGGTTGAGAGATTGTGAGGGTGAGACGGGGGGGAGTGGAGGGAGGGGAATTGTGATGCGGATATAACTTGAAATAAGAAATAAACATTTTAAAAAATTACAATGGTTTTAAATGAATTTTTGAAGTGCTGAAAATGCAAAAAAGAGCAAAAAAATATCAGAAAGTGCAGTAAAATAGCAATTTTATAAGTCACTTATATAAAAATTTCCTAATTCTTTCCTCATGTTTTATCTGTATATATTTTTTGCCCTTTCTTCATTTGGTAATCATTTGTTCATTTCCCAGAAACACTATACTACCTAAATTATGTATACTACAAAACTATAATTATCAAAACAGTGTGGTTTCATTGTAAAAAAACAAAAGCGAAAACAAACAAAAACAAAAACAAAACCAGACACACAGATTAAAGAAATGAAAGAGATAGCCTGGAAGTAAACACATATCTTGAGTCAACTTCTTTTTTGACAAAAGTTCTATGAACAGTGCTTTTGTGATGGTTACTATTGTCAAGTTGACAGTCACCGGGGAGCATGACCTCTGGACAAGCCTGTGGGTGATCATCTGGATTACACTCATGGAGATGGAGAGATCTCACTGTGAATTACATCCTTCTCCCAAAGCAGTATGTGTTCATCCCTTTGTTTCCTGATTGTGGTAATGGCAAGAGCAGCTGCTTCAAGCTTCAGCTGCTTTGACCTCCATGCCATGATGAATGGAATTTGGAGTCTTAGTAAACCCTTTCTCCTCTAAGCTGCTTTTTTTTTGGGCGGGGTGTGAAACTGCAATTTAATTATCAATTGTAGTTATTAGTAAGTATAAACTGTAAGATTAGGCCCGCAGAGCAGCTGGCGGCTTGGCAGAGCAGTAAGTGGCCTGGCCTGCTTTAACCAATTGCTTGATTTGTCCTGGGGACAGAGCCCAGGGACCAAAGGTGGCCTTCACCACCTGTAACCTAAACTCTGTTAACTATTATAAGTTGTGATATTAGGCCAGTAGAATTACCAGCAGCTTGGTGGGAGATTCGCCTGGGTTCGAGGGGAGTCCAGGAGTCCAGGAGTCTTATGCCCTTGGATTGCTTGAACTGAGGGTCTATAAACTGCAGTGGTCCTTTCCCCAATAATTAAATACACCAAGACCTTTTAATGTTTCAGCACTTAACCCTCAGCTGGTCAGAGTCCATTTAGCTACTCTAAGTTAACCTGGATCACCTAATCCCAAACAGCCATGTGCCTGTGATTAACTTCCAGAGTTCTCAAACACATCTCTCTGCTTCTGTCTCTCCTGGTGGAATGAACTAATCTTCTGTGTAAAACACAGGATTCTTGTTTTAATCTCAGGAAGTCCCACCTTCCTATATTCCTTCTGCCCAGCTAATTGGCCACAAAGCAACTTTTATTAACCAATCAAGAAAGTGCCTCAGAAGGGACAGTAACCAGATCTCAGCATTGAAATCAGCCTATCAGAAGCAATGTTATTAGACCTTCCCCAACAGGGGTGTGTGTGTGTGTGTGTGTGTGTGTGTGTGTGTGTGTGTGTGTGTGTGT
>CAJQZJ010009351.1:7447509-7459714 GCA_907164525.1 Lophiomys imhausi | reverse complement strand
TGTGTGTGTGTGTGTGTGTGTGTGTGTGTGTGTGTGTGTGTGTGTGTATATTGTATCACAGCAACAGGAAGTTTGACTAAAACAGCTACTAAGGAACTCACAGCTGGAGTGGTGGTGGCAGCCCTCTCTGTCCCTGCGGCTGGGGAAACGAAGTATGTACATGCTTAAGGACAAATCCCCACACCTCACTATTTAAAAGAATACTTAAAATAAATTAATAGTTAAATGTGAGATCTAAGGCTATGAAACCACCTAAAGAAAATGCAGAGGAGGTCTGTTGGGAAAGTGGAATGGTCAAAGATATTTTGCACAGGAATCTAAAAAGCAAAAACAGGCCAATGGAGTTGCAGTAGATTGAGTAATTTCTCATAACAATTAAAGCAATAGGATGTTGAGACAACCTAGGGAAGGAGGGAACTTGCCAGCTATACTTCTGACAAGGAATTGATGTCCAGAATACCAAAATACCAAAGAAGTGAATATCTCAATCACTGAGTGACCAGTAAGCTGTTATAAAAATAAGGACCTATGGACAAAAGTGTAGGGGGGAAAAATCAACCTTTTATTTAGCAGGATTGAGTGACAGTTTTTCTTGCTATTGATGGCACTCAAAACTTTCTGATACTTTTATAGCTCATTACCCAAACATCTGGTTGAACTACTCATAATCATTAAGTTAGGAAATCAGTTATATGGTATCTTTATTTTTAAGATTAAAAAAATTAATTACATGCATATGTGTATCACTGTGTAGTCATATTACTACATGAATACAGGGCTTCTTGGAGCCCTGAAGAGTATATAAAGTCCTTTGGAGCTGGAATGACAGGCAGTTGTGAAACTGAACACTATCTTCTGTAGGAGCAGTTCAGGCATTAACCACTTCGACTTTGCGCCAGCCCTCAAGTTTCTTTCTTTGACAATTGAGAATTTCCCCCGAGCCTTCTTTGTTTTCCCCCTGCACTAGTCCCAGATTTTTTGGTAGCAGGGTTTTGTTGCACAAATTTGTAATGTCCTACTACAAGATTGCATCTTGTCACAGGAAGCATTCCCACCAGACGTTTGCATGAGTACAGCTAATAGAGGATGCATTCATGTCCGTGCATTGTCTAAAAAGAATCTCATGGAGCTAAAAATGAATATGTCCTGACTTATCCTTCCTTCACTCAGAGCCTTCTAAAAACCCAGGCTACTCCAGTACAAACGGAAGTAGAGAGGAAGTGACGTCAGAGAGCGGTACAGGAATTATAGCTACACAATTCATTTGTAAAGATTTTGTGAAACTATGATGGCCTTTTCAACACAAGCTTGGAATTCTACCAGGCCTGACACCCCCACCCCACATACAGTTTTGAGGGTGAATAAATATTCCTGATTTCTTCTTAGCTTACTGGCCCTCACAGGGCACCTCCCACTTTCTTCAGCATACAAGTCATGAATGGCTCGTCTCTGCAAATATCACAATATGAACACTAACAGTGAATTTTTCACATGTGTAACTGCAAACATTTTTGAAAGCTACTCTTGATTGCTATTTCTATCTTGTGAGATTAGTAAATAGAAAATGAATATTCAAATACATGGGGTAGCCCAACTGAACAAGACTAAGTCAACTGAAAGTTACTCATATCTTTTCTAGGACTAATAAAATATTTTCAAGTACATTGAATAAAGCTCTTGATCAATTTCTATGTAATTTCTTTATATTCTGTGAGTTATACATAAATTAGTTTGAAAACTACTATTAAATCAGATAAACTGTTAATACAGTTAATAATAACTCTTTCATCCTACAAAAAGTTCTCTACTCAACTAGGTGTAGTGGCTTAAGCCTATATTCTCAGCATTCAGTGGCTGAGGCAGATGGATTGCAACAAAATCAAGGCTTGCCTAGGATGCATGCAAAGTCCCAGGCTACCCTGAAGTAGAGTCAGATTCTGGTTTATATATATAATGTACCACACCAAAAAAATGGTATAAAAATTAACCTTTATGCTATATAAAATTGCTCCATTACAGAATTAATCTGTCCAGTCTGGCACCAAATTATATAATATTATAAAAATTTTCATATTTTCTACCTTGTTACCAAAATGTAAAATTATATTCTAATGAACAACCAATTATTTTTAGTAGCAGACTTTTGTCATTCAGTGCTAAAGTACAGCTACAATATTTCAGTATATTTATGATGTTATTCTAAGCTTTAAAAATATAAATGTATTCTCAAGTACATGTGTACATAATAAGTAAAATATACTATCTATGTATCTAAGGAAATATCTTACATCTTACTTCATAAATAAATTATATTTCTAACAAGATAATATATTTGCTTACAATAGGTTGAAACACAAGAAAAACTTTTTTTCATATTTTTATTAATTTGTGATAGTATAGATAGTAAGTAATATCAGATATTTTTAATTTTAAAGTTTTTGTCATCACTTCATGGTGTGCATATTCCAACTGAAAAATGCACTCAGCTTTTTTCTGAAAGTTGAGCTGATTGTTCATAAATAAAGAATTAAATTGGTTTATTGGATTATATACTACTTTCTACAAATGGAAAACACTGTCTACAGCTCCAAGATCTTAATCAAAAACTTATTTGAGCATACGATTAAATAAAACCACTTAATCTAAAATATTGCTATAGGTAACGTGCTGAAGTCATCGATGTTTTGATTCTTTCATTTCTTTCCAAATCTATCTGGTTATGCAAAGTACCTTGAGCAGGCATAATTAGTAGACATTTGATAAATCTTTGTGAGTTCTTGAAGTATGCTTCCTGAAAGTTGAAAGAGTCTATTGACAAATCAGGTCATTTCTAATTCTTTCCTTTCAAAATATATGAAGAAGGACCCAATCAAGCTGTCAGCTCATGAATCATTAAAAATAACTTTGATGGCACATCATTTTATGATACTTGACATATTCTTCAAGATTTTGAAGAATCAAATGACATTGCACAAAATTCTTTCCAGTCTCATATAGTCAATGTGATCAAGTTATCTCAAGCATACAATAATAAACAAATTAAGTAAGATTTATGTAGCACCACCACATTATAAAAATAAACAATATTCATCCACGAATACATGGACTACTTTACATAAAAGCAACTTTGCTATTTCCATATAAAATATGCATCGCCATTAACCTTTGCTCTGCTTCAATTATGTTCCAATTTTGCAATATATTTTATTTTATTAATTAAATTCCAAATATTTTATAAAAGTGATAAAAGAATAAGAATTGAAAATATTGAAAGAATTGTAAATATGGGGGGGGGTAAGGTGAAATGGAACAGGATTTTAAGGAGAGTAAGAAATGTTGTGCCTTTCCTAATAAGGGCTTGTGAATGGAATTTTGCAAGTTTAAAGTATAAATGTTAAATTATTGTGGTATTGTGAGTTCATTAGATGTATTTATTTTATTCCATTGTGGCAGCTGTCTTCTTAGTAGATTTGTGAGTGTTGAGTGCAGTGTTACTGAGTAGAGTGGCTATATTTCATATCCAGTACCTGGAACATAATTGTCTTAGTTAGCTTTAGCTCTCAATTTGACACAGCTGAACGGCACCTGAGAAGGCAGTTTCAGTTGAAGGACTGCCCAGATGGGCAGTTGGTGTGTCTGTGGGGGATTGTCTTGACTATTAGTTGGTTTAGGAGGGCCAGGTACACTGTGGGCAACCCCATTCCCTGAGTAGATGGATATAGGCTGTATAGGAAAGCTATCTGAGCATGATATTGCAAATGAGTCAGCAAGAAGCATTCCTCCATGGTCCTGGCTTTAGTTTTTCCTTGAACTCCTGCTCTGACTACCCTCTATGTGATCATGAAGTATAAGCCAAAATAAACCCATGCCTCCCCTCAATTATTTTTGGTGATAGTGTTTCATCACAGCAGCAGGAAAGAAACCTTATATTCAGTGATCAACAACCACCCATATATGACACCCCAGACCCTGGCCACCTCCACTGCTACCTCTTCTAGAATCCTACTTTAGATGCTCCATATACTTGGCATCATATAGTTATATGTCATTCTATGACTGGCTCATCCCACTAAGGACAAGGTCAATATGGTTCATCAATGGTGTGGCACATGGTAGATTCTCTTTTTATAAAA
Source organism: Lophiomys imhausi (assembly GCA_907164525.1). Classification (NCBI taxonomy): domain Eukaryota; kingdom Metazoa; phylum Chordata; class Mammalia; order Rodentia; family Muridae; genus Lophiomys; species Lophiomys imhausi. The sequence goes on along the minus strand of CAJQZJ010009351.1, from coordinate 7,455,581 downwards.
TGAATGATATTTCATTTTATACATAACCTATATTTTCTTTATCAATTTGCATGCATACCTATATCTTCTATGAATAGTGCTATAATAAACAAGAAAGTGCTGCTTTTTCTTTATATCTTGATTCCAAACCTTTAAATAAACATTTAAGAGGGAATAGTGAAGTCACATAGTACCTTTATTTTCAGTTTTTCAAGGATCTGTGTTTACTGTGTGGTACAGCACAAGTTTATATACCCATAAAAAAAATCAGAAGGGTTCCATTGTTCTACCTCCTAACCAGTGTTTGTTGTCATTCGTGTTTACTTTGTTTTGATTTTGGTAACATATGTGAGGTAGTATTTCACTGTGTTTTTTTTTAAAGCTGGATTTCCTGACAGTTACTGTCTTTTCATTTATTTGTTGTTCCTTTGTATATATGTAAAAGAAAGGATGGCACACTAATTTTAATTCTAAACAATTTTATCATAACATGCATGAGTTTGTACAATTAGGAAATCTTGACAATTTTCTGATGCCCGTTTATAGATACACTAGAGGAAGTTTGATTTTTACAATAAGATATTAAAAAAAGCACAAAAACTAATACTTACTCCGAAGCTAGAGAGAGCTTCGTAATGTCTACATTTTCCTCCTGTGAGGCAATTTTATTATTCTCAAAGAAATATATACCTTAAAATAAAATAATAATAATGATAATCTACTGTACTGAGAAGTAACTCAACTCTATATTCTGTATCCAGTGAAACATAGTATACCAGATGTTTGGAGAAAAGGAGTATCTTAGTATGAGATGGCTATGCCAGCTCCAATCCCTGCTGTCTGTGGTGGCCTTCACATTATAAGGGTGTGAGTGTGTGCTATGGAGACACATGACTGTGGTCCTTATTTTTAGTATGTGATGTCTCGTCTTCCACTCTTTTTTTTTTTTTTTTGGTTTTTCGAGACAGGGTTTCTCTGTGTATGCTTGGCTGTCCTGGACTCACTTTGTAGACCAGGCTGGCCTCGAACTCACAAAGATCCGCCTGCCTCTGCCTCCCAAGTGCTGGGATTAAAGGCGTGCGCCACCACCGCCCGGCCTCGTCTTCCACTCTTGATCCATGTTTCTCTAAAGTGGAAATCAAAACTCTTTTAGATGTTTTGGGGAGTCTTTAGCTCTGTATTTGTAAATGTCATGGAGATAGCTGCTATCTTACATTAGCAAACAGACACACACAGCATGCCCTGAATAGACACATGAACTCTTCACTTTTGCTTAAGTTACTACCCAGGGTGCTAAAATGTTATTGTGACAATGTAATTAGTGCTAACAGCTGAAGCATTTCATTTATTTCCTGTACAACCTTGTGATTTTCCTGAAGTTAAAATTGCTTTAATTTGTGCATTACAAAATGAAAGAAACTAAATTTACTTACCATTTAGAGCTTGAGGAAGGACCGTGCCCATGTGTTCCTAGTGTAGGCAAAGTGTGCAATGGTTAAGCATGTGGCAGAATAAAATTGTAGAGAATGTAACTGAAACTAAATGAAGACTCAGAGCACTGCCAGAAACATATCAAGTTCTCCCTGATTTCTGGTCCAATCATAGCCTCAAAGGAAATCACTATCCTGACATCCATCACTACATACTACACTCCTTACTTTTGAAATTAATGTAAGAAGAATCATGCAACAATCACGCTAGTGTGTTTCTCTATCATGTTTGAGAGTTTGATTCATGTTATTGCATAGAACACCAGCCTTTCACTTACATGAACTACTTCGTTGTATAAATAAATTGGCAGCTGGAGCTAAGAGCTCCCTGGGTATTAGGTGCTTGTCAGGAGTTTCTGGTATCAGCCCACCAGTGAAATGGAGCCAAAACTAGAAGATTCCAAGGAATAATGAACAAAACTTTAATTGCAGCATGGGTTGGCACAGTTAGACTAAGACTTTTAAAATGTTGTTTCTTTGCTTAATTTTGTTTAAATGTGAAAGATTTTTAAATGTTTTGGACAGATTTGGAATTGTCACTGCAATTCAGAGTTTCTCTCTGGGTTACAGAGTTACTAATATCTGGGATTGAAGTGAAATATTTGAGAAGGGTGGTACTGGCACACACCCTTAATCCGTTAATCCCATCACACTAGAGGAAGAAACAGGCAGATCTCTGAATTATAGACCAGCCTTGTTTAAACAATGAAGGCAGGAAAGAACCCAGCTGATAAGATAAGGCTGCTTACTAAAGACAGTCTAGAATTTAAAAATGACACATTTTCCCCCTTGATGTTAATTTTAATAATGTCTTTACTGATCTAATGAACAAATACACATAATCTTAATTTCACATAAAGAGAAAAAGGTTACAAGTCAGTCTTCTTAGGTGTGGGGCTCCCACTGGATAACTGGTTTCAAGAGGCATTTTGCCCCTAAAAGAGATATGTTAATCGCTGGGTGTGGTGGTGTACACCTTTAATCCCAGCACTTAGTAGGCAGAGGCAGGCTGAGCTCTGTGAGTTTAAGGCTAGCCTGGTCTACAAAGTGAGTCCAGGACAAGGATACACAGAGAAATCCTGTCTCAGGAAAAAAAGAGAGAGAGAGAAAGAAAGAAATATATTCTGGTAATCAATGTAAGGACTCAGAGTTAGGCTGGGAAAGAACATGCAAATTGCATACCTCCCACAGCCAACAGTTAAGAAAAGCTAACATAAATTATCATATCATGCTATTCTACACCAATCTCCTTAAGAATGGAGCTTCCATGGGAGATTGGAACTCAAACTAATAAAAAATGGTTTAATTAATGTTTTTGTTTAATAAGGGTAATTCAATTATTTAAATTCATACCTTGATCTCAAAACTTGGGAGACAAGGAAAAACCGGGTTCCTTGTGTGTTCAAGGCCAATCAAATCTACAGAGCTCTACAGAGCAAATCAAGACAGCCCAAGCTACAAAGGATAGATATATCCACATAGAAATTAAATCTCCAAAGAAAGGAGAAAAGGAAAGAAAAATATATAAATGCATACCTTTGATCCCAAAACATGGGAGGCAAAGACAGAGACAGATAGGTTTATTTTGAGTTTGAGGCCAACCTAATCAACAAAAAGCCAGAACAACACAAAATAAACCTGTTTTAATCAATTAATAAATTTATGTCAACTGTAGAGGAGAATACTTAAATTCCATATGGTCTAATGCTGTATTTTCAATTTAATATCAATTATATATAGCATATATATGTAATACTGTTACATGCCATCCTTTTATATGGCATGAATGGAGACTTACAAATGTCTCTCTGCTGTTCAAACAAAGAACAAAAGATATTCCTTAATTGATTTGTGCATCCTGCACATCCAAGATATTTTGGTAATTGAAGAACTATATGTTACTTGTGAGAAATTATATATTTTCAGAACAATGGGACCAGAGTCCAAAGAAGATAAGACAAGTAACCCAAATGATCCAGCCTCATAGACTGCCTCAATAGTTGTTTCCTCCAAAATTTGCATCCAAAACAACTTCAAAGAGCTTGCTGAAATGGCCCAACCTTGAGACTATTCCAGACATGACTTCAATTAAAGCCCTGAACTTTCCTACCCAAAGTCCAGCTTTGAACTACAAGCTGCTCAGGACATTCAAATTGCTGAGCACATAGAGACTGGTCAACATATTTTACAATTAACTTGCTTAACCATTTTTCCATTTTTGGGACCCCCAAACAGGTTTTCTGTCTCACTTCAGCAGGAAAAAGTTTTAAGAGAGCAACGTCCCATTCCCAAAAAGTGGAGTGTATGATTCTTTGGTCTTTTGATGTGTTATAAATGTTGTTTAGGGGTAATGGTTACAAATTGTTATATGGTCTTGTTAAACAAGGTATAGAAAGTTAGACTTGGAGATCTCTTTTTCTTTTCTCTATCCTTTCTCTCTTATATAGGGGCAAAAGACTTGAAAAAAGGGGGGAATATATGTATATAATATAGAAATGATAAGATATAAGTGTAGATTATTGAATCTGCTCTGAAACTTAGAGGTATTGTTATTCTCAAAATAAGATTAATTTTGATGCATTGATACAGAATTTTATATTTTGATACATGTTATGTGCATTTCAAATCTTATATAAGGTATTGTGCCTATACAACTCATTTAAAAGTACAGATTTACTTCCAATCCTTCTATGGGTTGCTGTTGTAATCTATTTAGGAGTCTGGGTTGATTGTTGGCCAGCCAAGCTCCTGGTCATGGCAAATACTAGTCTTACTTTATCACAAAATAGACTTAATAGTTTAAACAGATAGTAAATGGTTAAAAATATACAGTTTGTTCATAAATAGATAGAAGATAGATGATAAATATTTATTCATTTATAAATAAATTGATAGATGTCTTCAAAACCCTCAGAGGCATACAGAAAATGGCATTTAAAGATGTTTTTATTATTTTTTTTTTATTTAACTTTTTTTTGTTGTTTTGTTTTGGTTTTGGTTTTTCGAGACAGGGTTTCTCTGAATATCTCTGGCTGTCCTGGACTCGCTTTGTAGACCAGGCTGGCCTCGAACTCACAAAGATCCGCCTGTCTCTGCCTCCCAAGTGCTGGGATTAAAGGCATGCGCCATCACCGCCCGGCTGTTTTTATTATTTTAAGAATTGTTTGACTTAAGACAGTCAGCTCCTGACAGCTCCCATTTGACTTGGAAGAAAACAATGAGTATCAAAAAGAGATCTCCCATCAGGAGAAAATTCCTATTGGGCAAAAATGCCCTTGCTCTCTCAACAGACTATATACAGTCCAAAGATGGACCAGAGCTTAAATGCAGGTAAGTGATGTCCTGATTCTGCAGAGACAGAATGGGAAAATCCTTCTTATTTCTTGCTGCACAATTTAGTCTGTGAAAAAAGCTTGGCCAGAAGGCTGAAGATGATGCTCCAACAATATCGAGAGATATTTGGGACTGTCTAGGCAACAAACTGTCATATTTCTTTTTGGAAGCTGCTCTCCTATGCTTCCTAATAACTCAAATAATAACTTTATCCCTTCTTATGTCTTTGACGGGGTTGAGGCATAAAAGTTATAAAATTTCAATTGAACTTGAGTTGTTTAGGATTTAAAAGACTATTTTCAAGTCTAAATAAAATCTTTAGGTTTATAAATATAGGATACGATAGAAATTATTTAGGTTCAGAACTTTAGACTCACCAAGATAGATAGATGATTTTTTTCTTCTTCAAGATTGCCTGATACAAATAGGCTAAACATTATTTGTGTAATTTTTATATATGGTTTTCTTGATTGTTTCATATTTGTTCTTAATTGTTTTTACTATATGAGTTAAAAAATTTAGCCTTTTTATTAGACAAAAGGAGGGAAATGATGGGATAGTGTTAAGCATTCTAAGTGTTGGTCCTGCTTGCTGTCTGTTACTTACATTGACTCTGATTGGTTAAATAAAATGCTGAGGCCTGAGATTGGGCAAAGACTGAAAAAGGTAGGACTTCCTGAGATTAGAACAGGAAGCCTGAGCCTTAGACAGAGGATTAAATGCATTCCAGCCAGGAGCAGGAAGAAGGAGGACACACACCATTGGTTAGAAAAAAGAACCTCATTCCACATGGCCAGGAACATCCACATAGAATGGAGAATGGCAGTCCTGGGGGCATATATATATATATATATATGGGGTCATATTTGGGTAATAGAATTAAGAGCTAGCTTAGGTGGGCCAAGATTGCTCAATTCAGGCCAAGGCTTGTTAAAATCCATCATGTGTCTGTGTGCTCATTTATAATGGCTGCATAAAGATTAACATCTGCAAATCAATTTACAATAATGTAAATACTGGTAAACAATCTCATTGATTATTTCTACAAATGTCACCCAACGTAATTTAACTATTTTTTTCCTACATTTCCTTTACTACATGAAACCAGGTAGGTCATAGTTCTATTTCTTTACTTTTTGTTTTAACCTATTGATCTATTTTCTTTAAACTAATATCATAATATTAGAAACAACTATTACTGTATTACAGAATATCAGAAAATAGTTTTTCATTCTTAAGTTTAATTTGTTATCTATGCTTTTTAAGTTTATACACACATACACACATATACAGATATATACGTATACATACATATATGCTTGCCAGTAACTGTATAGATTCACTTGGGATTTTACTGTGATTACATTGCATGCAAAAACAATTTAAGAGGAATGAATTGCATAACAATATACAACTAGTGATCTATAAACATGGCTTAATTTTCTGTTTAATTTGAAGTCTAGAAGAGAAAGTCTGGTAGGACACATTCTTGTTCTCAGGAAACATATTCTTGAGCAAGTCTTCTGGACATTCACATACTAACACTTGCATGAGGCTGTGTGAAAAGCAGTTGTTGAACACGAAGTGGTAAATACAGAATCCAAACTCCATCTACAGCCACTTGGTCAGAATATCTAAATAAACTAACCCCATCAATTCTGCATGTCATCCCATGTACCCACATATTAAGCTGCAGACACCTTATTACCTTTACTTTAAGTAATGGTTTTTATCTGAATCTCAAATGTGGCAAGGTTTGTTTTTTGGTTTTTGGGGTTTTTTTTTGGCATTTCCTTTCTCTTTTCTCATGCACTACAATTTGGATTCCTTTCACTAATTCATCTTACAAGGCACCACTCTTCTGTGCCTAATGTGGCATTCAATCCACCACTAAATCTGATTATTGGTTTATTCAAATACTTCTAACTTCGAAGAATTTCTATGCTACTGTTTTTTTAAAAGATAAGTTATAAGTCACTTCTTAAAATTTATTGTGTGTTTTCTTAATTATAGTAATTGCATTTGTGTTGTAAAATTCATTTCTTAGACCTATGGGTTTATGTACATTTTCCATTTTTCTCTCTGTTGTTAAGTATTTGTTTCTGTCTTCAAAATAACTAGTAATTTCATTTTTTGTTTTATGTTGCAAAGTGAGCCCACATAGGCTCTATCCTGGACTAACAATTTATCTGATAGTAGGCTTTCTAGTCACAGATTGTAGATTAATAATGAAACAACTACACACAAATACATAGTATTTTCATGATTTCCCCCAACTGACTCCTTTGTAATACTTTGTAATAGATATTTGTATATAGCTATAGTCACATGGTGGCTCAAAAGTAGTTAATACAAAATCACCTTACTTAAGGACAGAAAATGGTTTTGTGTGTGTGTGTGTGTGTGTGAGAGAGAGAGAGACAGAGACAGAGACAGAGACAGAGAAAAAGAGACAGACAAGAGAGAGATGTGTGCCTGCATGGTAGGTGTATGTATGCAAGCATGTGGGAGCCAAAACTCCAAAATTGGATGTCTCTACAATGGCCCCGTGTTATCTTTAAAGCTGAGGACTCTCAAAGAGCCTGAAGCCAAGCTGGCAGCCAATGAGCTGAAGGAATATGCCCATCTCCTTCCCTTCCCTATCACTAGGCTTGCAGAAGTAGCTGCTGTACCTGACTTGTCTTTATATGCTGGGAATCCTCTTACTTTCTCATGATTGCAGAACAAGCATTACCAGTTCAGCCATCTCTCCAACCCAGAAAATGTTTGTTTTTTTTTTATTAAATACTTTATTTTTTTTTCATCAAGTTACATCTCAGTAACAAACCCCTCCCTATTCCCCCTTCCTAACACGCCCTTCCACCCTCTTCCCCCCAGAAGTTTCCCCTTTCAGTCCAACAGATGGTTCCTTCTCTTATAACAGTAAGTATTATACAAAACAATAGATATAAATATGCCACATTTATGAGAGTAAATTGGCCCAGTATACCTTCCCAATGTCCAGTTTACACATATTTGGCCCCTGACTTTAACATTCTACTATCTAACCAACTCCATGAGTTTAAAGGTCTATATGTGACTCAACATTCATACTATCTTGCAACACACTTTTAAGAGTATCTTCTTAGATCTATAGCACCCTCTTGATTCCTAAACAACTCAAAATTTAACTATGAGACTCTAGCTGTCTATTCTTCAACCACCTCAGAGACCTGAGAGGGATAAATATATTTGCTTATATAGGAAGTGCAGGGCCTGCAGCTTCCAAAA
>CAJQZJ010009351.1:7395112-7432509 GCA_907164525.1 Lophiomys imhausi | reverse complement strand
TATAAGTTCAACCTGATGTGTGGGGAGCCCAATAGGCCAGCGATCTATGGCCAAGTGGACCCTGATTCTGCCTGCTGTAAGTTGGGATCGATCTTACCAGGCGCCTCTCCAAATGGGAGTTCCCGAATCCCGGGTTTAGTGTCTGTGAGAGATGGGGAGAATCTTGCCCTGGGACTTTTAACAGTCCCTTGGGAGCTGTGAGTGTTCCCGGGGGGAGGGTTCTAGCCCCTCCGGTTTTTGCACAGTGCCCAATAACTCTGTGTTTTTTATGGCTCCTTTTTCCCCCCGCGTTCAAAATGCTTCAGTGTAGGTCACCGCCATCTTGGCCCACCCCAGAAAATGTTTTTTAAAGAAAGTATTTTTTCCTTTTTTTTGCTCAGCATACAAAACTCCTCCCTCAAGTAGCAGGATTATCCAGGCCAAAAATATAACCATTTTTCCTCCCCTTTTAAATCTGCTTCATGCATGCACGCATATCTGTCATGTCCGGGGGGTTCTAATCCAGACACAGAACCAATTACCCATCATTCCAACAATTAATTTAGTATAGAGTATAGCCAGTTTAGTAGTGGATAATGGAAACTCAAATATCCTACACTTGGTGTTACCGAATAGTAGCCAGGAATAGCAACCGTGGAACCAACTACCCTCTTTATGGTTAGAAGAGAAAAAGGATCTCAAACAACTAAAAACATGTAGCTAAGAGTTAACGCTAAATGGAACTACATTTAGGCCTTTGAAATTGTATCACCTGTCTGGAACCTCTGTGTTTGCAAGCACAGTGGCGCTGGCTCTGAAAACATTGCAAAATTGCAAAATTTTGCACATTGGAACCAGTATTTTCATTTACAAAAGTTTCCATGATTTTTCCTTTGTATGTAATCTGCAAAAATTGTTCTGGAAGTAAACTATATGTGCCTGAGTTTGTAAAGAGTACCAATTTAAGGTATGCCAAATACATTGCAAGTGACCTTCAGGAACTATGTGGCAACTGATGAGAAGAACAAACAGAAAGGGGAAATTTCCTTGTGCCAGCTTCAATCTCTCATTCTCCCTCTTGGTCTCCCATAAGTAGGAGGCATGGAAAAAAGAAATAGTAACATCTTGTTTCCCCCTCTTTGGAAGGCACATTTAGTTGACATTTAAGCATCTTTGAAATTGGCATGAAAAAATGGCATGTCGTAGTTCAAGGGGGTAATGTTTTCTTCCCCCAATGCCATATAAAATCACATGTTTCTAATAACATTTGTTCACTCTCATGAAATACAGTGTTTTTAAAAGCATAAATGATTTCTATAAGCAAACATTCCGACCCCAGTAATGATTGTTTTTCTCTTCTAAATTCTTGCATACCATCTGTTAAATAGTTTTACAACTTTGAAGGGGTCTAGTGTTAATTTTTATGATTTTTAGTTTCTGCACTATTTCCTCTTTTAAAAGTTTGATTACACTTACTTTTAGCTGATACATATGGACATAAAATCACACATATTAGCAGGGCACAAATTATCTAGTTTTTTCCACTCTCTCATTTCTGGGATTAAGTTCTTAGTCTCTGAGTAAATATTAGCAACATATGTGTTTCAGGCACCACACAGTGTAGGTGACCACACTCACAGATAAATCCCTTTGGTTTCCTGAGTTAGGAGACAACTGGTTATGAAAACCATTCTAAGAGCAAGAACTTAAAGTCACAGCTTCTTGTTAATAGTTTTTTGTTTTGTTTTGTTTTTTGTTCTTCCCAATGTGACTATCCAACTTCAAAATTTGAGAAAACTTATTGTTGTTCAGTCTCAACTTTGACAGCCAGATGAAGAATCCACAGTTTGAGGGGATCTCTCCTCAGGAAGTTGAAGTGGAGTTTAGAATAAACTGTATGTCTATCTTTAAGGGCACTCTAGAAGTGTAGTACCAAAGGCTCAATATGACAAGTGGCATTTTTCTGGTGGCCTGTGGAAGCTCCTTCTGACTTTATGCCAGCAAAGTAGAAAATTAAAATATTTCCTCAATCTCCTGAAGTCCCAGGAAGACTAGTACAATAAGGATTCAACTGGAAAAGCAAACCAAAGAGGAGGATTATTCCTCTCTTCCCATCAAATATATCCCTGATATTTGTTTATAGACAAATGCATATGAATGAGTGCAATAGAAATACATGAATTTTCTGTTTGTAAATTGTTATATGGTCTAGAATTTTACCTCTTCACGTCAACCTTTGTTTGGTTTTAGAGCTTTAAATCTTTCAAAAGAATTGTAAGTATGTAATCTATTGTGGGAGAGATATACAATTTAAACCTTTTATTTGAATTGATATATCCAAACATACACACAGAGAATGAATATATTCTCATATTGTAGCACAACTATAGATAAGCAATGCCACCAAACAAAATAAGTAACTCTGTGATTTATCAGTATGTTTAGTTAACCACTTTTGTTAACAAACTTCTCCAGACCCAAGATTTTTGTCTCCAAATTCCCTCACCCAGTCACAAAATGTCACTTTGCATATTTTATATTTTCTACATTAATGAAGGTAAGAGTTTCATTGTAATTATGCCAATATATAGCATAGGTTGTTATTTTACCAGCCTCCTGTAGATGATGTCACTTTTGACTCAGCATTTAGGACAGTCTCTTCATCTCCCACTGTCTGTAACTTAAACATATACCATATATTTAGGTCTATCTTTTATCTGAAAATTTTTATTCACAACCTAAAATAAAAAACTCCCCCCTCCAAACTTAGTAGCATGTTATTATCATTTATTTAACCATTCTGAGTATATGAGTCAGTTTAATCTTGGTTGTTCAAGTCTAGATTTGACTGGAGGCAACACAAGCTTCTCATTTCCCTACTTTTTATTCTCTAGAAGTACATACTTTTCTCACAGCAATGTCCAAAATATAAATGCCAGTTACTCTGTACAAACATTTTGAAAATCTTTCCCTGGAACATGTCTGTTCCCACGGAAAAGCCCCATTATGAAAGAAGAAAACTCAACGGTCAAAGTCACAATCTGCCCATGGTAGGGAAAGGGGGATATATACTTGCTCAATAATCCTCAACCCACCCTAGAGGTCAACCATGGTGTGAATGTAGAAATTCATTCATTTAAACCTTCTATATGGTTTGATCTTTTAGCACTTGCCATTAAATAAATGCTAGGCCCTTCTCTGTTAATCGTTTTGGGATATGCTATTATCCAAGCAAAAGTCTTCATTTGTGGTGCATCTATCCATAATGTAACATGGAGAACAGACAATCAGCTGTACAAAGGGCTGAATAAGTCCCCTTAAAATCCATATGTTCTAGCCCTACATTCCAATGTGACTTTACTTAGATATGGGACCTTCAAGAATGTAATTATGGTTGAATGAGATGGTAAGCGTTACATCCTAATCTGATAGAATTGACCCATCTAAGAAGAGGAAGATAAACTGGTGGATTCTTTCTTCCCATGAGCAGAGACTAAAGGGAAGTGAAGACACAACATGAAGGTAGATCCACATGCCAGGAAGACTGTACTCACAAGAACCTGTATTTGTAGGCATCCTGAACGTTGACTTCTCATCCTCAGAGCTATAAGACAATAAATGTCAGTTGTCAAACTTCCCAAGCAGTACCATTTTGCTATGGCAACGTAGAATGTCAGAGAACGGTAGTGAGTGGATGGTGTGTGTGGCTCAAGAAAAACAGACAGAGAGGTTCCCAAATTGAGGCTAGATCACTGTAGATGCCAAGTCAACAGAAAGATGTAGGCAATCAAAATAACAACCATCTGTGAATAAGTGAGGAGTAAGAAGGCAGGATGGGGGAATGTGTGTTTTATTGGACTTTTTGCATACAATAGTACCATAATCCAAAATAACAAGCTTCAACTTGTGCCCAGGGTCCTAAACTCTCTACCATTGGCTATCAGAACTCTTTCTAGGGCTGGAGAAATGGCTCTGTCATTGAAGAATATTCTCACAGTGTCCCCCTTTAAAAAAAAAAAAACACAAGTTTCCCAAAACAACAACATCAAAAGAACCAAGAACTCCTTATAAAACAATAGATAGATTCTAAGGGTCCCTTTTCCTCATCCCTTTTTGTTCCATTCTGAAGCAGCGGATTTGACTAGGTTACTGGGCTGAAAATACAGATAAGAAATTGAAAGAATTGAAAAGATGGTTAGAAATCAGTATTCTATAAAAAAAATGGTAAATTTTATTTAGTATATGAAAGAAGAAAGCTTACTATATATAATCATGGATCTTAACTATAATTATTTAAAAATGGTATTCAATAACCAGGCTCCCCTCTCCATGGAGATAAGAAACCTACCAAAGCTTTGATGTGAGAAGTACTAATCTGAAAAGACTGGCTAGGAAAGAAATTATTCTGATGACCCACTAAAGCCCCTTGTAGAATTACATATTTAAATTGTTTACCAGTATTTAAATTATATTTAATTGGTTGGCAGGGTTAATCCTTAGCCTGCTACATGAGAACACACAGATATTTGATGAATTTTAACAAGCCTTGGCATGGATTATGCAATCTTAGCCAGTCTAAGCCAGTTTATAATTCTATTCCCCAAACATGACCCCATATATGCATACGTCCCCTGGGCTTTTATTCTCCATGCTATGCCAGTGTTCCAGGCTACATGGAATGAGGTTCTTTCCTCAAACCTATGGCATATGTCCTCCTTCCTGCTCCTCCACCTCCTAGCTTCTTCTAAGTCTTCTGGAGGCTTATCTGTTTGTCTGCCCCAGAAGCCCACAAACCAAGCAGAACTGTATGCAATCCTTATGGTATTATTAGATTTTTCTGAGTCTGTTAACATAATTACTGATTCTCTCTATGTAGAAAGAGTTGTGTTGCATATAGAAACTGCTTAATCTATTCCTGATAACACAGAATTAACTTCTTTATTTATACAGTTGCAACAGGTCATCATAAGTAGAAATAACCCATAATATTTTACTCATATTTGGTCTCATACAGGTTTGCCAGGTCCATTGGCACAAGGAAATGAGGAGATTGACCAATTACTAATAGAAAATGTGTTGGAAGCCTGAAAATTTCATGAGAAACATCATGTTAACAGCTCAGGTTTAAAGAAAAAATTCTCTTTTACCTGGGAACGAGCCAGGGAAAGGAAGACACATGCCATGACATAAGGGCCCATACATCAAATAAATGTTTTTAAAATTTTAAAAACAAACTCTATGTTCCTGATCCTGCAACCAATACACCAAAAGGATCAGGAACATAGACTTTGTTACATATTAAGGGGACAATTTGCCCTGGGAGGCAAGAGGAAGCTCTTAGCTCGCATATGACTATTGAGCTGAGAGGGGTTGATATGGAGGGACACTCCACATCAGAGAAGTGGGAAATGTGGGAGAGGGAGGAGAGGATGGGAGGGTGGAACTGGGAGGGATGGAATGAGTGCACTGTGATGGAGATATAACTTGAAGCAATAAACAACAACAAAAAATTTAAGAAAACATATAAGGCAGGTTTTTTCATTTTGTTTGTTTTGTCTTTTAAAAAGAGAAAAAGTTGGCCAAAAGCTGCCAAACAAGCCCTCTGTCACATTGGATAACCTCTTTGCAGAAATAAGCATGTACTTGTTTTTCTTTTTTTTTTATGTTTACTTATTACTTCCGTTTACATTTCCATCACATTCCCCTCCCTCCAACCTTCCCAGCCCCACTCTCTCACCCTCCCACCCTCTCTCCCTTCTCCCACCTATCTAACTCCTCCAGTGTGGGGTGCCCTACATATCACCCCCCTTCAGTTCAGCAGTCATATGAGGGCTTAGAGCTTCCTCTTGCACTGGAGGCCTACATGGCAGCTCCACTAGGGCAAAGTGTCCCACTAACAAGTAACAACATCTATGTTTCTGTTCTTTTCAGTCAGTTCGTTATATGATAGTTATCCTGTACTATATGGCTAAAATCTAGTTATAAGTGAATATATGCCATGTGCATCTTTCTGTGTCTGGGTTAGCTCACTCAGGATAAGCTTTTCTACTTCCATCCATTTGGCAGCAAATTTCATGATTTCCTTGTTTCTGATGGCTGAGTAGTATTCCATTGTGTAAATGTACCACAGCTTTTTTATCCATTCATCAGTTGAGGAACATCTGGGTTGTTTACAGTTTCTAGCTATTACAAATAATGCTGCTATGAACATAGTTGAGGGGATGGATGTCCTTGTGGTTTGGTGAGGAATCATTTGGATGTATACTGGGTGGTATGGCTGGGTCTTGAGATATAGCTATTCCAAGTTTTCTAAGATATCTCCAGACTGATTTTCATAGTGGTTGTACAAGCTTGCATTCCCACCAGCAATGGAGGTTCCCCTTTCTCCACAACCTCGCCAGCATGTGCTGTCCTTTGAGTTTTTGGTCTTAGCCATTCTGACAGATGAGAGATGGAATCTCAGAGTCATCTTGAATTGCATTTTTCTGATGATAAAGATGCTGAGGATTTCTCGTACTTGTTTTTCTTCTTAACCACAGATGCTCTGGTGCTCTGAATTAGGTGAGTTTGACTGGTTCTCTGTCATCTCTCCAGTTCATTCCCCTTTGGTATTCTCATACATCATTTATTCAGGAACACTTTGAGGGAAAAATTATTTGGTAAAGCATTTACAAAAGTGTAAGCTTCTTTATGTATTGAAATATTTCACCATGTTCACTTCTCCCAAAGTGCCTGGACTTGATTACATAATACTTGATAACTTTGAATTTTCCCTTCAGGCCCCTAGAAAAAGAAGTCATTTTGATTCTAAGTGTCATTTGGAAATATTCTCAAACTGATTTCTGTATTGTGATAAATAATGTCAACCAATTCCCTAATCCCCAAAACATGTAACACTTGGGACTTCTGGACTCCTGGCTCTGTCAAGTTGAAAGGAAGGAAGAATGGGGGTGGGGGAGAGAGAGAGAGAGAGAGAGAGAGAGAGAGAGAGGATCCAGGAAATCAGTCTGCTTTCACTGTTTCTACATGGGGCAGATTTTCTTAGAAACACTCTAATCCACTCAGCTCAGCACACAGCTGCAAAGGGGTGTGCTGTCTCTGGCAAGTCCAGGGGCTTTCAAATGACAGCAGAGAGACCACCTGGGGTTTGTGTTCTTAGGGAAACTCAATGGTTTTGAGCAAGAGATTGTGCAGATGAAGGGGGAAAGGAGAAAGGGCCAGGACCACAAAGAAGCTGACCTCCAGAAGGCACAGAAACAATGGAACATCCTCCTTCCATATATAAATGAGTTAGGGTGTAGCTGAGTGGAGCCCCATTCCCAGAATGCTATTCTCTGAAGCATGTGTCTATCTCCCATTAGCATTGTATGAATGAGCCTTTTGTGATACTAATGAAACTCAGAGAGAGAGAGAGACCTTTGCTACCTAATCCATGGGAGTATATTCTTCTCCTGATACATCTGTAACTCCTATCATAGCTAATGGCTGTTGTAAAGTGGCATCAAAAAGCCGTCTGTGCCATTTGTCTGTAAAAGTAAAGGTCTGCCTTTGCAAACCTCATTATCACTCACGCTGATCTTTCTCTCCTGCTTCTCTCTCAAAGGCTATGTCTCTCCCTTGAGGTAGTTATGAGAAGGGGGAGACTTGAAAATCATACATCTGCTAAATAGAACAGATTCCGATGCACTTTCATTCTATGGTTCTCAGTCTGTTTCTCTTGGAAACCAATGAAAAGGCTTTCAGACCCAAAAAGGACATTACTCTTTCCAGAAAATGGGTTCACATTTACTCAAAGAACATATGTTCTGAGAATGTGATTCAGCAAATGTTACCCTGAAACCAGAAAAATTTATGAATTCTTTAATTCAGTGAATGAAATCAGACCAGTTATTCAGAACTCTGTGCATTTTTAAACCCCTCTGTATTTTTTTTCTTACATAGAATTCTTGAAGGATACTAAGAAAATAAAAATAAGACAAAAAGATGAATGTGATTTTTTTCTAACAAACAGAAAATGTTTGTAAGACTATTATTTCTGTTTATGTTTGCATTTTAGATTTTATCTATGGCATCCATTTTAATATTACAAAATATCACCTTGCATCATTGAATGTGCTTTATTGTCTGTCCTATGAAATAAAGCCTCTTCTTCCTGAACACAGGAATAGGGTATTTGTATTGTTACTGCCCATCGCTAGTACTTCAATGGGATGCTCAGTAAACTAAATACAGTTAAATGACTATTTTGTATAAAATGAATAGAATTTCCAGAATCTCAGTAACAAAAGGTTAATTCACCTGGAACTGGGAAGGTGGGGGTGTAGTCATTGCTTTGCCAGGTGGTATTCTAGAAGGCGGCCAGGGAGAACAGTTCAGAGCTCTTCTTATTTACCTCCACAGCGCATCTAGCAATCACTCACTCACAACACATCTAGAGGCCACAGTTCCATTGGATTCCTCCTCAGCTCCATTCTGGAGACCCTACTTGCCTGGCAGCCCAGATTCCTGTCCCACACCTAGTTACCAACCTGTGTGTTCTCTTAATAATCACCATGGCTTTCATGCTCACCTTCTCCATAGCTCTGTGAACTTACTGTGTTGTGATTCTTTTAATAAACCACTTAAGTTAAGGTGTTTGGCTTTTCTGATTTAGTTCTGACTGATATGACTAGGTCTAATGGTTAGTATTGATTATTAACCTAACATGATCTACAATCACCCAGCGGGATATGTGTCTGGGTATGCCTGTGAGGGACTGTCTTGATTTGCATCCTCACTGAGGTTGAGTCCTGGACTGTATTAAAAAGCAGAAATCTAGATGAGCAGCAGCATTCATCTCTGTTCCCTGACTGTGGATGTGACCAGCTGCCTTGAGCTCCTACCATGATGACTCTAGCCCATGCTAGAAAGTATCCCAAGCCCAAGACAAAACAAGTCCTTCCTCTGTTAAGTTGCTATTGTTAGCATACTCTATCACAGAAAAAAAAAAGTAACTAACACAATAATATAAAATACCAGTCTTTTGGTCTTCATTGGAACATGAAATAAGTGTTCTAATACATCATAAGAGTTTTAAAAAATACATTAAGACACAAATGTTTCTGGAAATGTTTCTGGGGAAAAATACTGCTTTTTTCATTTGAAATTAAAGTAAATGAACCAAAGGGTTAACTTTACAAAACAAGGACACAGCAAGTAAATTCAGAGCTCAACAAGACCTGAGGAGGAACAGTTTCCTAGCTGAAAGGAAAAAAAATGTTTTCTAATTATTCTACTCATAATCTGTAGAAAATGGATAGGATGGACAAAGCAAGAGGTTCACATCAACATTACTTATTTAAATTATTCAATTTATAATAAGTACTTCAAAGTGATAGTCTGTCATTTAAACACACTTTTTAATTTTGTTGGTTTTCCTCATAATTCAAATTACTAAATTTATTATTGGATTTGTACTCCATTTTGTGAAAAGGGAACAATAAAAAAAATTCTAGCCCTTGAGAAAAATTAGTTCACTTCTAAGGCTATATTTTTCCTTCTGTTTCCAGATTTATATTTTTGATGTTACTCGTGTTCTCCTTTTAAATATAAAAGTAGACTGTGAGCTCTAGCATGCAGCATAAGCTTAGCTAAGTTCTTAAGCCCTGCACTGAGGCAGTTTAGACAGATTTGGTTGTGCTTCACAAGCTCAAAGAACATTGTTCTAATTCTCAGGCTGGTTTTTTTAAACCTCCAGTCATGAGTTTGGTTTTAAGTACATAACTTTAAAACTTGTTAGCATGCATTTGACAGAATGGTTAGTGTCGTCAACTTGAGGGAACATAGAGCCATCTGAGAGAGAGGCCTTTGGGCATGCACATAGGGCATAGTCTTGATTGTACCCACTGATGTGAAGACCCACCCACTACAGGTGTCACCGTTCTCTGGCAAGCATCCTGGACTATGTAAATGGAGAAAGAGAGCTGAGCAGCAGCAGGCATTCACCACTCTCTGCTTCCTGATTGGGATCATGATGCAAGCAGCTGCTTCAAGCTCCCACTTCCTTGACTCCTCTTCCATAATGAACTTTGAACTTTGAACCCTTGACCTGTGAGCCAGAGCAAACCCTTTCTCCATTAGGCTGATTTTGCTAGAGTATTTTGTCATAGCCACAGAAGAAAAATTAAGACAGAATTTTTAAAGTTATTGTTTTGTTTTGTGGTACTAAGGATTGAACCAGGATCTTACACATGTTTACTTTACCACTGAACTATATCCCCAAAGAATTAGGGATATTTTGTAGACTCAACTCGCCATCATACTATTTTTACATCACAAAATATTCCATATTTCAAACCTAACATCAGCAGACTTCCATTTGTATTATTTCACCTGGAACAAGATAGAATAACCCAGCATTTCTACTTCATCTAGTAATGATAGAAAAAAATTCACAAGAATACATCACTGTTTACTATGTAACCGTGCCATCTGTAAGTCCCAGCACAGCCTACTGTCCCACACATGGCTCTTTAATTCCTAAAGAGTGAAACAAACTCTAAGGTAATAATTTAAGTCAGGAAATACATGCAAATCAGTTGGAATGTTATCTGACTCAGCTCCCCTGATCAAGAGAATTCACATTGTTCAAGTTAAAGACAAACCTCATACCCTCGGCTCTAGTGCACATGGTGCTTATAAACAAAAGAATGGCTGGAAGAATACACTGCAGGTTCAAGCTGGAGAATTCTCCAAATGGATTGGGAACATAAGGAAAGGAAGGTGGTGGATAGGAGCTTGTGTGACAGCCGAGAGACAGGAGAGCCAAGAGGACCTAATGTAAATATTTTCTGATGGTGATGAGAACAAAATCCTAACTAGTTCATGAGGCTCTGGAGTAAAAAGTTTGGTCTGAGTCTGATGTTGATTTTTTTTTATACCTTCCCATTAACACTATTGATGTGAGAAGGGTACAAACATTTCATATGGTCAATGATGAGATACCAGAACATCACTAAGACAAATGTATTTTTGATAATCCCTGATGGGGATTCTAAATGTTAATTAACCTGCTACCAGAAGCCTGCTTGCTGAACACCTAGTAAAACTGTGCTACCTTTCTTGCTATCCATTGTCTCTGATTGGTTAAATAAATGCTGAGGCCTGAGATTGGACAAAGATGGAGGTAGGTGGGAGTAAGGTGCAGGCTTTGGAAGAAGAGAAGTTGATTGGTAGAAAAAACCTCCAGAGAGAAGGGAGAAGAAGCCTAAAGAAGAAGAATAAGAAGTCTCCAGAAGTAGAGAAGGAGAAGAAGCCAAGAGCAGGAAGGAGGACACATGCCATGGGTTAGAGAAAAAAACACCATTCTACATGGCCTGGAACACTGGCATAACATGGGAAATAACAGCCCAGAGGACACGGGTATATATGGAGTCATATTTGGGAAATAGAATTAAGGGCTACCTTAGATGGACTAAGATTGCACCATCCAGGCCAAGGATTGTTAAAATCCATCAGGTGTCTGTGTGCTCATTTATAAATGGTGGGTTAAGAATTAACATGCCAACCAATTAAATATAATATGAATACTGGTAAATAATTTAATTAATTATTTCTACAAATCCCCTCAAGTGCACTTGCTGGGATTGATTTATACAGCACTGATTTTGAGAAATTATTTTCCCAACAGTTTCTTTGTTTCTTTTTCTTATCTCCAATCTTTTGAAAGAGTAACACAGCACTATTATTTCAATCACACACAAGATATGCATCACATGCATCCAGTACTATATTGTACATAGTGTCCTATGTATAATGACGCATGTAATATGCCCTATGAAGTATTCAATTATATACTATGAACAATGAATTATGCAACATGTGCAAAGAATGACTGTTGTGTGACCTTTCCTATGGAAATGAACTAATATCTATTCATGCTTGATAGTGTGCTGATGATAAGCCAAAGAAACTGTTCCACACATATATAGCTTAGTGGACTGGTGAGTTTATTGAGGTTGCTTACAGAAGCATGGGTGACTCAAAGATAGCTTTATGACCAGAAAGTTCACCCAAGTTTGGGGAACTACTGAAGAAAACTGCACACCCTCATCCTATCTCCTCACCTGGTGCCTGCCCAACCCAGGACTTGTGAGCAGTTCTGGTAGGAGAGTCTTAATCTCCTCAATTGTTTCTGCCTTTGTAACCTTGTGGATTTTATGTCTCATCTTCTTAGGAGGTGGGGCCTATATGTTTTGTTTACTTTCTGAATCTTAAGACACTCTCCTCCCCTCATGAGAGAATGTCTGAATTTGGAGGAATTAGCTACCTAACATGATCTTGGGCCAGTTGTCACAGTTCTTGATTTGGTTTCATAAGCCTTCTAGCCTCTAGTTCATACTACGAGATTGGGTATTATCTATTGAAATTTTTTGTTTGGGAACCAGCCATTACTGTGACTGCAGTAGAACAGGACTAGCAGTCTGTCCAGTTCCCAGTCTGGTCATCTGATGTGCAGAACACTGGATGGTAATTCTAGGTCATTACCCTTCACTAAGTTGGCCTAATTCTTTTTAATAACTCTATTTAGCCATATTTTGGAAAATAGACTTAGTTCTACAAACAAACCGGGGCAAATGGCTGACAGAGATACACTGAAGCCCTTATCAGAGAGTGAGAAAGTGAGCTCCCATATGTCCTCTGAGTCTAGTGGAGAGAGTACTGTGTCACAAGTTGCTGACATCCACAGCTGGCACAAAAGGTGCCAAGAATGGAAAACACAGAGAGATAGTGTCTGGAAGTATAATAGGAAGACCTTGAAAGAAGGTGGAATAAAGAGAATAAAAGACAACGAATGCATTCCTTCTGCTCAAAAAGGCAGTGCTCACATTAAAGACGGGCTCCTCGCTCTAATTTTTCAGCTTTGACAACTAAGCAGGATAATTGTGGCCAAAAGCAGAAAAACACACCCTTGAGTGTCATGAGCCAGTTTTTTGCCTGCATTATATATACATATGTCTTTCGAGAGAAAGGAAGAGCTAGAGGGATAAGTTAACTCTTACGTGGAGACTTCCTCGCTAGCCAGAGTAAGACCGTGCTGACATGATGGAAAGAATGCAAAGAACAGTACTGTGATGTGTGCAAAGAAAAGGTGCACAGAGATAATTTCAAATAGTCTCATTGGGGAAATAACTTGTCTTTTTTTTTTAATGGGATAGTGGTTAGGAAGAAAAATATAATGCTGAATTTGCCTAAAAAGCAAACATGCATGGTAACTACAAACAAAGATGACAAACATAGGAAACACAGGATTTCTTAATAAGGTCTGGGAACAAATCCTGCACCCACTGACTGGAAGTGGACATCCGCATTCACAACAACACAGCAGCAATCACTACCCAGAACTTCTCCGAGCTCCAAAGGAGGGAAAGGTGAGCCAAGGTGCGGTATCACATCAATTATTAATGGCTGGTTGGTGCACAAGCTAGAGTTTTCATGAAAGTCTCACAGGCAAAAGAAAATGTTTGCAAACATCGGAGATGAGCAAGGAAATATCATTATCTATGATCCAAATACCAAAATCTGTGTGTTTTTGATTTTGGCAATGTGGATGGTTCCTTTCCTCCCTACCCCCATAAGGAGCCTAAGACTCACAAGCATGGGCTGATAGTGAAGAGATGGGGGAGTATTGTCTGCTAGTCGGATGAAATCGGGAGATCTGTAATTATCTGACAATTCCTTTGGAATTCAGCAGCTGTATTTGAGATACACACAACAAAACAACAGTAGTGTGGTACATACATACAAAATTAAGTGTTTATTTTTGTTGAGAGTTTCATTTTCACTGATTTTTTTTTTGGAGTCTGTGAGAAGAATCAAATTATGCTTATTAAAAATATGTGGGTTTCTGGAGGGATAAGCGTTCCTATAACCTTCATTATGATGCTCTTAATTAACCAATATGCTTCATAATAAAGTATCTAGCTGTCACTAAAATCAACACTTTTCAGTTATTAATAGATTAAGGAAAGAATGTTAATTTCTTCAAGCTCCATTTCATTTGGTCTCATTACTTCAGGAGCCAGATGGTTACAGGGCTGGACCTGTCAACAGCTACTGTGAGGAAGAATACATTGAGAAACACCAAACCCAAGTACAAATAGCAGGCAAAAAAATGAATTAGGCGGTAGCCACGCACCATGTGCAGAGCAGGGCAGAAAGTTATTCTGATAATAAATAAAATTATGAATCAGATGCATTCTAATTGAGGTTTTGAACAAATGCCCAACTTTTTCTTCTCCCTCCCATTGTATTCTTTTCTCCCCCAAATAACCACCAAGCGGGGCTCCAGCTGTGTGCTGAACCACTCGCCATTTTTCAAGCGCCTGACTATTTCTCTTATCTCTAGAGCTGCCAGCATTTGACAGTTCTCCTACACTGTTGGTTGATTGATGATGTCAGCTCAGAGGAGACAGTACCAACAGCAGCCAATTTTTTCAAGATGTTTTCTTCTTTGATTTTTAAAAATCTCCTTCTGAGTACTTCAAAAACCAGTCTCTCTGAAGGGCACCTCCAGCCTGGCTCTTCCCGACCTCAGGCTTCATCCTACCCTGTTTACAGACCACAAACGGGTCTCCTCATATCCTGCACATTGGGTGAAACCAAACTCTAGGTTTCCCACCAACCTCAGAGTGTAGATCATTCAGTAATTCAGTTATCTCATAGATATGCTCAAAGCAAAACCAACCAACCAAACAAACAAACAAAAACAGACGCTGGAGTCTCAGACCACAGTTTTGGTGAATTTCTGCGCTAAGTCAGCTTCTGTCATCTACCAAATAAGGTCACGGTGTTCTCCTTGTGAAGTATTTTGTTCAAGTGTGAAGTGTTAAGCAACCTGCAATCCTACGCCACAATAGGAACTCATGGGGCCCATTCTATCTCTGCTCATTCTTAATCACAGAGGTATAAACACCTGCCCCCTAGTGGACGTAAAGCAATTTGCAAGCTGCTTCCCCCCACCCAAAGCCCTCCCTCCACTCCGACTTCTTTCTAAAGGGTGAATTCCAAATAGTACAGAGTTGCTGGATACCCGCACCTACAAGTCTAGCAAATGAAGATTAAACACTCAGAATTTGAAGAAATCTTAGAGTTTTTATGTCCCAGCCTTGCCTCTCACCAGTTAGAGATCAAGAAATCACAAGAACTTATTCAGTGCCAGGTCCTAGATGTCACCTAACCCGTCCTAGGTCTGCAAAGCAAAGAGTCAACAAAATCCAAGCTGCCCTTTGACTATGAATCAAAATAAATTAATCACAACCCCATCTCTTTATAAATCAAGAGGTTCATTCACACACCCAATCATGTCCTTACCATGTATTGTAAAGATACCAGTATGTTCAAGGCACTGCATTAGACACTAGGGACACTTGTAGAGGAAACATGTCTGTATCCAGCAATTTCTTTCAGCAATATTTTCAACTTTTCCAGGAAATGAACTTTTACTGAAATAACTAAACAAAATGAGAAGCATGCTTAAGATTTACTTAGCATTCATTATAACTAAAAGAATGTTACTTTTAGAATATGGCTCCTTCATACAGAGATAAAAATCCTTATACATTATTCTTTAACTAGACTGGTTATGTGTACTTTAAAAGGGAAAGAATTCAGTTAAAGCCTAAGGAAAAAATCTTGCAGATCTTGAAGAGAACTATTGCTGGGTTTCTTTTTTCTTTATTACGTTTATTGTTTATTTATTGCTTCAAGTTACATCTCCGTCACAGCCCCCTCCCTCCACCTTCTCCATCCCACCCTTTACCCCTCTCCCACCTATCCTACTATTCCGGTGTGGGGTGCCCCTACATCTCAGCATTCTCAGTTCAGCAGTCCTATGAGGTCTAAGAGCTTCCTCTTGCACTGGGGGCTTACATGGTAGCTCCACTAGGGCAAAGTGCCACACTAACAAGTAAAAAAAGTCCATGTTCCTGTTCCTTTCAATCTGTTGGTTGTAGGATAGTTACCCTTTACTAAATAGCTAAAATGCAGTTATAAGTGAGTATATGTCATGTGTAACTTTCTGGGTCTTGTGTTTCTTAATTCTTCTCCTTGAAGTGTGAAAGTATTGTCAATCTGTTCTGTGTTTAGTTACTCCAGGTTAGCCAAGGCTGGGAACCTATACCTTTTAAGTTAATACTCTGATACCTTAAACAAAGACATAATATTGTTTTGGTTTTTATCCTTGGCTTCAAATTCACCGGCATTAGTTTTCTAAGGAAATAGAAAACAGTTAGTTGTAAATTAATGACAGTATCCATTCCCACTTACTCAGGAAGCTGAGGCAGAAGGCTCTTGTTCTAGATAAGTCTGGGCAGCATAAAGAAGATCTAGCCTCAAACAAGCAATGAATTAATGGTTAAGGTCACTGGTTCTGGAGCACATCCAATTGGTATGGTCATTAAGGCCATTAAGACGATTCCATGCCGAAACTATCAGTGGTAAAGTTTTTTTGGTTTTGTTTGGTTTGTTTTTGTTTTTCTTTAAGAGCAACTTTCAAAACAGTGAAACAGTTCATGAAAAATACACTGCTCCTCTCATAATCTAAAGTGATAATAGAATACTTCGAAAAGCAATGTTCATTCTTCCCACTAGAATTACCTACTTAACTGAATAGAAGAATGCTAAATTTAAACTTGTCACTGAATTCCAAACACTAATATTAACCAAAAAAAGCCCATCATTGTGGCCATAGCAAATCCTTTTGCTGTTCTTTCATTGGGTGGCTGTATTTACATAGGGTCCCAGTGTACTTGTCACTATTATGGATAGAAAATGCCACTGACAATCACACTTGCCTGAATAAACAAAGAAGACACACAGGTCAGGCCCAGGAAGTGTTCATTTGTCCCAGGGACTGAGTAGTCTCCTGGAAAAAAGTTCAACCTTAAGGAGGGAGAGAGACTGGCATATTAAATTTGCTTTAGTAAAGTACCTCAGCATTGGACAGCTGGCTTAATCTTAAATGTGAGATATTGTCACTTGTATTCTCCTAACCAAATGACCTTGAAACCTAGAAAAGGGGAGCTAGTAGGGTAAACCAAATGAGCTATTTTCTCACAAGGTCCCTAGAGTCATTGAAAATGCACAATATCTTGCATTATAATGAAAGCCAGGCAGTCTGCCACTGGGCAATGTTTGCCCACCATGGGCTACAACACATCATTCCCACCAGGGACTTCAGTTGCCATCAAGCTGGGAGCTACATTCTTTTACTTTGGGGGTGATATCAATTCTCCATCGCTTCAAATAGTAGCCAGAGGCAATACCATCCCAATCTGGTGGTATTAGACACTCAAAACAAGGCATGGCATGGGAGTAGGTTCTTGAGAGGATCCTGCAGCCAGAGCAGGAACAAGGAATCAGTTCAAAAGTCTCCCAAGAGCTCAGAGCAGAGGCCAAGGAGAATGGGAGTGGCCTGCTACTCATTGAACACACAGAACAGATTCTCAAAGGCTTCTCTGACTAGCCCTAGGAAGTGGAGACTCCAATAAGGAAAGCCATTGCAAGGTTTCACAGTTGGAAACAAGGCATCATTTGTTTCCAGCAAGAATAAGTTCTCATTTTACCCTTAGGAAGATTAAACTTGAGAATTAAAGACAGTTCAGTAGGCAGTAGGGGAGTTCTTTGGCAAAATTTGTCAAAGGAGAGCCATGAGTTTTGTATTCAGTCTGTCTCATACTGTCAGACACTAAAATGGCATTTCTAGCTTTTCATCTACTGTGCTGGAACTGGGAGAGTCTTCACCTGGGTCTTTTTGATGCCAAACTTTAAAAGTCCTGTGTGCAGTAGCTGTGCATTGTCAGCTAGCCAAGAAGGACTTAAAGTTCCCACAGTTTGACTAGATTTTGATTTTATTTCTGACTATCAATTTCCATCTTCCCTTTTCTTAGCTTTTACTTAATGACACTTCAAATTATAAAATTCTTTCCCTGCCTCCAATGCCATGGATATGTAATACTTCTCTCAGCTGCTTTATTGTTTTACAGTCTAAGAAGGTCTTTCTTAAAGATCTAAGAAATGTCCCTTTGAAATGCAACCATCACAGAAGATAGTAACTGTCTTGGCTACTGTGACATTGTGGTGACATGTAGTTTCTATTTGACAAAAAGAACTCAAGGGAGGTGGGATTCATTCTGGCTCAGAGGTGGAGTATGGGGTTAGAGTCCATCCTGGTGTACAGGCACAAAAGGTGCTAATTAGGTCCTAAGTCCTGATCAGGAAGCAGAAAGAGACAAGACCCAGACCTGTAAGCCTCAAGACTTAGTCCTGCTTGCCTATTCTCTCCAGCTAGATAGACCTCACTTTTCTAAAGACTCCATAACATCCTCTAGACAGTGTCAGGAGCTGGGGATGTGACCCTGTGGGGAACAGTTCATATTTATAGCAGTGACGTCTCCCCAGCTCTGTGGAAAGGCAGAGACCAAACTTCTGTGACCATAGGTACTGATTAGCAGACACAGATGACCCAGTGCAATTGGTCCCCATCACCTCTAATGCCTTTTAGTATTTCTCCTTACATCTCAGTGTTTAAACTCTGCCTTCTTTTGTTTCAGCACAATGTATTTCAATCTCTCTCCTTTGCTACAGTAGCCTTGAGCAAAACCGTTCCTTGCCTATTTAATCTTATCCAGCATACTTTTTTGGATAACTTCTGTGGATTGAACCTGTCCTCAAGCTTTGACTAATCTTGGCTGAACATGTCACTTTTACCCAAATTTACACCTCCCGTCATACTCTTCTGACCTTGATATTGAAAGACTCCTTCCTGGTTTCTGAGATCTGACATACCCTAGTTTTTAGGATTGGACTTGTTGTACAACTATTGGCCTATCAAAAGTTATTGGTTCTTGTCTTTGTCTTGACCTGTTGCCTATCTTAATGGGTATCTGGAATTCCATGGTATCTGCTGCTTGTGTGGACTAGAACAGCACGTTGTGCTAAGGCCTGGGGACAGCCTCTTATCCTTGCACATTCACAGCCGAGTCACTTCTCCCCTGGCTCCTCCTATTTTGAACCATTTCAAATCTCAGCTCTATCTACCTGTTTTATCTGAGCTCTTCTGATCATGGGTGTTTATTGGCCTCTAGGCTATCCTCAAGAAAACTGAAAGATACAATTTACCAAAATACCTTTAGAACGCTATCAAGTAGAAGCATTGCTGTGTCCATTCCTTTGAAAAACTGAGACTCACAGGTTACAGAACTTGTCTGAGAACACAGGGCAAAGGCTCAGTAACCTTATTGAACTTTCCTTATTTATTTGTGCTCTGAAATAGAGTATTGCTGTGCTGCCCATGGTGGCCATTCTTGTGATCTTCTGACCACAGCCTCCCTAGTGTTCGGTTAAGGCTTAAAACTTCAAAAAGGTCAATCATAACTAGACTCTGCTTCATAATCATTCACTCTTCCACCTGCATCATGCCAACTTCCCTCTGGTTACTAGTGTTATTAATGAAATGCCATCATAAGTTTTCAGGGGGCAGTGTGAAATTTAATTCAACAGCTTGGTCCTACATCCTTTTAGAAGAAGTTTACCAGCATTCTGAGATATTTCTATAAGCCACACCTAAATATGTTGGAAACCATTTAAAAGAGGTTTTAGTGAGTCTGAAAATATTTATGAGATTTTTACTGCTACTTTTTTATGGCAGTTTTGTTTCTGTTCGAGGTATTTTTCCTTAGCATCTGCTTTGCTCTCCTTACCACACGAATTCACCCACACAATTTTCTCATGCCACATTGTCTTCATAACAAATATTCCTCTTTCCTACTGAGCTATTTTCTAGGGTTTCACTGTCACATCAATCATATTTGGAATCCTAAGATGAGATCTGACATACCTACAGTTTTGGAATTTATATAAATAAATCTGGGCAATGTGATTGGGAGCTGAGTCTAGCATATATGGAGATTTTTAGTTTTGGAGAATGAAAGGCTCCTCCTGCTCTTTCCCATAGCAGGTCAGAAGCATGAAGAATTCTACCACAGGATGCTTGTCTCAAGCCATAAATCAAAGGAAAATGTCAGAGTTCCCAGGAAATACCTTGCTCACCAACCCACATTGTTGAAACACCAATGACCAGGCCACCTGAAGAATGGAATTCCTTTCCTACTGTTATTGTAACTAATTGCTTTAAACATGATGTTTAAACACAGCACAAACCTATTGTCATAGGGTTCTCAATGTCAGAAGTCCACTAACAGTTTTAGCGGGCTAAAGTCAGGGTGTCAGTAGGCCTTCTGTGTTCCTTCTGGAATCTCTGGTAGAAAGACAATTTCCTTCTCATTTCCAGATTCTAGAAATCTGTAGAGAGCTGCAATGTGTCGCTCCCTAAAGATGGCGCCGGTCTCCACCTTCTACCAGCCCGACAGTGAGCGCTCTCTACAGAAATCTACTTTTGTTTTTTTTTTTTTGTTTTTTTTTTGTGGTTTTGTTGTTGCTGTTGTTTGGTTTTTGTTGTTGTTTGTTCTTTTGCTCATGGCTGCTTCCTTCATCATTAAATCCTAACATGTAGCATTTCCTCACTACCTCTTACTTCCTTGTTACGTATTATTTCTTCTCTATCTTGTTCTTATGCTGACTCTTATGATTATTCAGGGTCCACCTAATGAATCCAGAATGATCTCTGATCTTGACCATGTCTAAAATCTTCCTTTTTGCCATGTAAGGGGATTAAATGTTCACATCATGAGTAGATACTGTTATCCTGCCACAATGTTTTCTTTTCCCATACTGATAACAAAAGTTGTTGAAAAGATTGCTCAACTTTCCTCCCTTTCTTCCTTCTTCTCTCCCTTTATTTCTTGTTTTCTACATGAGATCTGACGGAGTGATGGACTGAGAACTTCAGGTCCTAACTGGGACTTTTTTTTTTGTAGACTGCTTTTCTTTTTTATTATTATTATAGTGTTTATTTATTTATGTTAAGTTACATCTCCATCATAATGTCCTCTTTCCACCCCTCCCAGTCCTACCGTCCCACCCTCTCCTCCCTCTCCCAGCCATTCCACTCCTCCGATGCGGAGTATCCCTACAAATCAGCCCCTCTCAGTTCAACAGTCATATGAGAGCTAAGAGCTTCCTCTTGCGCTGGGGCCTACATGGTAGCTCCACTATGTTCCTGATCCTTTTGGTGTGTTGGTTGTAGGATAGTTATCCTGTACTATATGGCTAAAATCCAATTATAAGTGAGTAGATGCCATGTGAATTTTTCTGAGTGTGGGTTAGTTCACTCAGGATGAGCTTTTCTAGTTCCATCCATTTGGCTGCAAATTGCATGATTTCCTTGTTTCTGATAGCTGAGTAGTATTCCATTGTGTAGATGTACCACAATTTTTTTTATCCATTCGTCAGTTGAGGGACATCTGGGTTTTTTCCAGTTTCTAGCTATTACAAATAAGGCTGCTATGAACACATATGAGGCTATGTTCTTGTGGTTTGGTGAGGAATCATTTGGGACTCTTGACGTAAAGGAATTAGAGAGCTTATTCTTTGCCTCTGTCCTGAAATACAAATATGATAGTTGCATCTTTAGTCACCAAGAGGTGACTCAATCCTCAGACCTCTTTGAAGAACATTGTGAACTAAACTCAAGGGAGAGCAAAAGTCATTTGAAAGATGTTCTAAAATTTACACAAAATAATTTAAATTATTTTAAAAATGGTTTGCAATGGAACATCTCATTCCAGGAATCCCAGAAAATGTAGTTCTCTCATAAAAAAAACAAAAAACAAAAAACAAAAAAAATAACGCACTACACCAGGTAAGAACAATGAAATTTATTGCAGGATCCCTAGTTTCTATGTTTCTTTATATCAAATATGGAGAGATTTCAATTCAACTCAGAATTATTTTTGACAGCTGGATACATTCTTTCCTAAATTTTAGCATATCTTAGAGGCAGTCAGCAGTTTTCAAAAAGTGATACAACATCTGCAACTGAATGTGTCCCTTCCTCCCCACCTGTGAAACAGGCACACAAAAAAGTCGATGCAGCTGTAACTGCTGGGGGACATTTGGAGCTTTACAGTCTGAGCAAAGAGCTTTTCCCATCCATCCTAAAAAGAAGATGAAAAATAGGACACTCAAAGGTACTTTACCTACATGCATTTCAAAAGTACCTGTGTCAAAAGAAACCTCTCTGCCTTTGATATAAACAATGGACAAAATCAAATGCAAAAGAGTCTGCTAATTCGAGATTGACATTCTCATAGGAACATCAATTTCCCCACATTCCACACATTCTGAATATTAAGGCCTTGCATTTAAGAGACAAGCCAGTTCTGAAAAACATACAATTTGAAGCAGAATGTGTCCAAATGAAGAGAAAGGTTGTGAATCTCACTGTGCCATGGTATTATGACCAGAATAGAGTCACCTCTTCACTGTGCAGGGGCCAGTCAATGTGGGTGCATATGGCCCATGCCTTTCATTTACCCTCCCTTCTTACATCTCCTTCCTCTGGAAGGGCTATCAAGCTCATGAAGAAGTAAATGAGAGCAGGCAATCTGGTCCCCAGCCCACAGTTCTCCTAGCAGCTTAGGAGATATGGATGCAGGACAGACTGAAATTGTCATTAACCAGCAAAGACTAGCCTGTATCTTGGGCTGTTCACTAGGAAAATAGAGACCTGATCTCACTCTGAGGTAGTCTCCCATTGTCAGAGGTCCAGAAATGACCAGTATGTTGACATCTTTGAAAACAACTTGCATTGCTAAAAGATTCTGGGTTTGGCCGTTGCATTCTAAAGATAGATCATACATAGAGGAAATGAGATAAAGATCAATGTAATGGGCAGTCTACTGCAGGTGGGTGTTATAGGATATGATCTATTCCTGCTGACTACACCAGCCTTCCCTGAGTTTTGAGAAAGGCACAGGGAAGTTGCAGTAAGCATGTTATTGAATAACAATAGCAGTTTTACATAGCTCCTCTCTTCCAGAGAGTTCAGAGTGCTTTAAAAACAGTATCTCATTAATCTTCACACTTTTTCTATATGAAAGGTGGTTTCAGCCATCATCACTCACGTCTTTATCAACATGGTAACAGTTGCCTGTGGAGTGGCTAAGCACCTTGCCCAAGGTCACTGAGGGTGTGAGTGGCAAAGCCAAGAATAAAACTCAGGGCTTTGACCTTCCAGTTCAGGAGTCTCTCCAGGAGGCCACACTGAAGAAAGAACAGCTTCTTACATGCATATTCATAAATCTCCCAAGAAAAATTTACCAGTTTTCAATATTTTCCTAAGCCAACCTTTTATGCTAGCTGGTGATGGTTTAATATAAGTCCAAGTGGTTAAAAAAACAAATGGATGGGGAAATACTGAAACCCTACTAAGGCTGGATTCAGAGCTCAGTCTTTAAACCTCATTAGTCACCTAGATTACCAGCAGTTGTCTGAACACACTCATTAGCTGAACCAGGTGAAAGAATGCTGAGGGGCCGGCAGCAGCAACCACAGACTGTAAGGATCCTCATGAAACCACTAAACTCCAGCTCCCCCAGAATTGGGGGTGAGGGAAGGGCAGGATACACATCAGAATACATTGCCATATTTTCTTATATTTTATTGTTTGATAGGCATACGTAAACATATCCTAAGGTATTTTGTGATCCAACGGGAAAACATGGAAATACATACACACAGTATCAGGGGTAAAAAGGAATCAATGGATAACTCTTTCTGAGGTCATTAGACAAGACCAAGCTCCAGTCTTCAAAGATCTTGTCCAACCCATGAGTTTTGATTTCAAACATGATATTTCCTATTCTTGGGCCACTCCTCTCATCTGCATAGCAGATACGTTACAATCTCCAGCTATCAGCTGATCTATTGCTTCTTAGAGAAGTCTCCTTGGGATTGCTCACTGGGGTTGTCCTCATTGTTAATCATGGAACCCTCTATGTCTCCTTGGTAGCTTTCATCACAGTTGGTATAATGGCAGTGTTTGTTAGCTAGCTTAGAACTGGTCTTCTTCTGTGAACTCCAAGCTTCCATAGAAAGTGGTGCTTATCTAATAAGATTCATTCTGAGTGGAGATGGGGACTGAATGGAACCATTTAGCTTCTGTTTTCTCTTTTTATGCTCACCTCTTAGGACTGTGATCAAAAATGAATCCATGAAGTCTGTAAAAATGGGTTAACATCATGAGAGGCTCTTAAGTTCAACAAATAACAGCCTAAAAGTGACATTAAATGTCTACACAATTAATTATTCAGAAATGACGATTTTTGTCAAATAGATGTTTTTAATGCAATGGTAAGAATGGATTGGAGAAGGGAAATTAAAAGTATAGGCTAGCTTAATAGGAGTGTAATTATGAAAAGAACAGATTAGTAGCTGCAGGAAATGTCTATGATTGTGTATCACTTGTTATGTACTGAGAGATGGAAAGGGACAGAATAGGAGAGGTGAAATTGCTAGTGTGTCGTATTAATAAGGCATAGAAAGTGTACACTACCCACCCCTCATCTTTGAGAAGCTGTATTTCAAAATCCCCAATAGAGGCCTGACACCAGATGTAGCTAAACATTATCCATAAATAACTATGATGGCATGCAATTTATAATTTAGAAATGATAAGATCAATAAAAACCCATGAATGGAATAGAATAATTATAATACACAATAACAAAAATTATATAAATGTGGTCTCTCAAAAAGCCTTCATGTATTAAACTTATCTTCTTGAGATAATGTGATATAATACCTACATGAACAAGTGAAGTGAGGTGAATGATGTGAGCATTGTGACAGATGTAGGCAACTATGTAAGCATTTCTTGAACAAAAGCAATGTGATCCTAGGCAGTTCATCTGATAACCAAAATATCTACTAAGTGGTTAATGGTTGGGTAGCATACCCAGCATGGACATACTAAACTAGGGTATGATTACCATTCCAGACAGAATGAAATGAGATTTTATTATACTATTCAATTTGATAATGTAAAACTACTGAACTGGTTAGTTCCACAGTATTCCATTTGCTGTTTTCAGAGAATGACTGTGGGTAACTGAAACCACAAAAGGTAAAACCACTGATCCTGGGGATGTGGTTCAGTGGCACAGCATTTGCCTAGTGTGCTCAAGGCCCTGAGATCAGATTCCAGAAAACAAATTGGAGAAACCAAAACAAAACTCAGAATTCCTGGTGGGGAACTGAAAACTAACGTAATGAGTCCATAAAGAAAAATCAGCTGTGAGTAGACTCAGAATATTTCTTCTGAAATAGGAGATATAAGAAAAAGACCCAAAGATGAATATGATTACAACACCACGAATCATTTTTTATAGTGAACATTTCCTGAGTACTGGCTGAGTCCTCCAGTGTTAGGACCCTACAGAATCACTGATCTCAAGAAGCAACTTCTGTACTTGAAAAAGTAAATTAATGATTATTTTGACCCACAATTGAACAGTTGCTAATGACAGCTACCAGAGAAGAAGGGTTGATGGCGCTAGTAAGAAGGCAAGTCAATTTGTTAAGAATGAAAGCTGTACTGGATAAATAAATAAATAAACAAGTAAATAAATAAATAAATGACAGGAATGTGAGACAGGAGTGCTTAGGAAGAGCAAAAGGGAGAATTCACAGAACTGGAAAACAATGTGATCAGAGAGAAAATAAAGTACCTGTATAAATGAAAGTTCAAGGAAATAATTTTAGGAATATATGAAAAGTGAATGAAGACAAGACCCAGGGAAAGACACAGATTAAATTAGGGTGAGGCTCTCAATACAATTGAGGCAGGGTTACCAAGAGGGACCAGATTTAAAGATGAGGTCTTCCAGTTGGATATGCCCAGGCCCTCTGTATATGGAGTCTGATTTCTTAGGAGAGAACATGCAAGGCTGTGCTATGCCTGAGTGTATGCTGGAATCCCACAAAGGAAGCTTGCCTGTCTCTCCTTGCTTGGTAGTTTGATAATGTTAAATAACTATAAAGAAGCCTTTTGTCTTTATCTCTGACACTGGTTGGCATTCTCTTAAAGCAATCCACAATTTCTGCCAAAATATGTTCAGGAAATATGAGTCGCTGCAGCTTGTGACCCCTCTGGATAACCACAAACTGAATCATGGCATACAGCTCAGCTGAGTAATAAAATATAATCAGATTGGCAGGCAGCATCAGGCTGGGCCACACATACAGATCTTCTTTTAACCCAGTTTAACAAGTTGGTCTCCCCAAGTTATTTATTCCGCCTGTCAACATTCTTATTGTGGAAGTGGCAGCCATCAGATCTCTTTTAGATCCTAATTCTATTCTCTCCTCTGGCCCCAGGTAGTGGAAAGCCTCAGAGAAGCAATGTTCTTTAAGTCAGTGAAGTGATTTGTTTGACATTGATCATTTGCTTGAAAGAATAGCTATTACCTTAAAAAAATAAATGCAATATCCCTATCATTAGCCACAGAGTAGATTCAAAACAAATATCTGCAACTAGAATTACTTTGAAATCTTGTAAGAGTTGGATGGGTATAGGCAGCTGTTCAGTCAGCTGTAATCTGCAATCCCACTTCGAAGTGCGTAATAAACTGTCAGTTATGGCTACAGCATCACCACATGGCAAGGTCAGGAAAGATTTCACAATTCATTTGCAAACTCATTGTAATAAACATTTGGTGCCAGTAGGGCCAAATAAGGGCAAGGACTTGGAGAAGATGACCTTCGATTTCAATCTTCATAATATTTAACAGCAGCAAAGAGGAGAAATTACCAAATGGATTCCCAGATGAAGATGATAATGAAGAAGTGGTAATCAATAGCCAACCAGAGTCACTCTTAGAGCTCACCTTAGATCTAACCAAACATCTTCCATGGTTTGATTTGCATTTTAATAAAAATAGCCAACACTTACCACTATCCATATATGTATTGTTCTTGGTAATAGTTTTTATTTTTATTTATATGTGACATATGCCACAATTATCTTATTCTACAAACAAGCAAATTGAATTTGGGGTGTTAAGGTGTCTTTCTCAGAGCCAGTAGGCAGTAGTCCCAGAAGCTGAACATATGTCAATGGGCTCTAAGGCAGGAATCATTCAGTGTTTCTGCTCAGCTTGCATGCTTTCTCTGCACATAGTCTCGAGCATCTTTTCTGTAGTTCTATTATTCTTTGTTTTTTGGTTGAGATTATGACTATGCTATCCATTTACCTTGAAAAATATTGCCCATTAAGAAGTTATTTCTTGGGATACTGAGATTAGCAACTTGGTTCCTATCTTAGGTATATTCAAAACCTATCAAATGTTTTCAGGAAAAACTGGCTGTCTATGTCGTTTTTTTTAATAGCTACATAGCCTTATTTCCTATGCGTCGTAAGAGATCTTACTATGCTATCTAGATATTTCTTGGCTACATCTTGATATACCACCCAATCCTACTTTCTCTTGCTGTAACAGAATATCTACTTAAGAATGGATAACTTATAAAGGAGAGACACCCACTTTGGCAAAGAATGTACGAGAGCCTCCTGCTTACTCATCTCATAAAAGGAAGGAGAAGGTTAAGCATATACAGGTGGAAGAGGCAAGTCATGGGAACGAATTCAGTTCACAGTGATTCATCCATGCAGAAAGTAGTGTTCTGCAAGTGCAAGAGATCACAAAAGCAAGAAAGTCATTTATTGGTTATGACAATGGGGGTTTCATTGTCATAACCCAGACACTTCCCACTAGGTTCCACCTCTCAACAATGTCCCATGGGCCCAAGCCAAAACATGCATTTTGCTGAGAACTTTCCTTCTCTGGTAGTACTATGAAGATGGACAGCTTCATATACCTTAGCAAAAGCTTGGAGGAATTGTCATCAAATGCTCTTGTACTCTAAAGTAGAATCTTTCAGGAGACCTAGAAAGTTCTCTGAAAACTGAACCAGCTCTAGGAATAGGTTGAAGGATAGCAGCTTCTAGTCAAGGTCCAGATTCCAATAATGGGCCACATGCTAAGTAACTCCCTGGTGCATTTCATTTTAACTCTATCCTCATGGATACATATTATCCATGTGATTGTATATAACTAGAGATCTATGCACCTTAGGAAATTCTCAAGGGAACGAATATAGCTGTTCTGTTTCATATTGAGTGAGCCAGAGCCTCTTTATCTCGGGTGTGCGTCCTACCTGTGCTGTTCCAAAGACGCCCGGATCCTATCAATTACATTGCAACTGCTTCTGCCACAATTCATGGACTAGACAGATCAGCCTGCCTGGTGATTTAAAAAAAAATTAATACTTCTCTCACCAATATATTCCATAAAGATGTTTCACAGGACATGGTAAAAAAAATAGAGAACTCAAGGGGGGAAAGTTACCCTTGCAATTCTAGAATAAGTCCCATTTGATTATATTGGATCATTCTTTAATATATAATATAGTTGGATTTCAGCTTCTTGTGTTATTTAGGATTTTAACAGCCACCTTCATAAATGAATTACCAGAATTTCTTTCTGTGCTTGGTCAGATTATGAATAGTTCCACTTTGTGGCTCAAATTCTACTTCTTAAAATTACAAGTTAATTTGATAGAAACCACTCATAAAACCAGGTGGGAAGACTGTTTTTGGAGGATACTCAAATTCTCAATTTTATACAAGATTTATATATTTGAGTAAAATTTTGTTTACATTATTTTCTTTATCAAAAAATGAAGATTTTCACATATACCAAACATCCATGAGTATTATTTTCTCAGAATTTTATCCTCCTATACATCTGTTCTCACAATCTGTTTGCATTATTCTTTTTTAGATTTTTCTATAAGTATTTCTCTGCTTTTTAGACTTTATCCTCCAAATTCATGCAGCATAATCGTTCCTTTCCCTTTTCTGCTATTACATTATTATTTTATTTTCTTTATGATAACTGCTGTCTTCTTAGATCTTTTAAATTTATCCTTTGTCAATTTCATACATGTATATGATCTATTCAGATCACACTTAACCCCTGATACCCCAACCTCTAACTCTATCTGAATTTCTTTCCAATTTGAATTTTAATTGCCTCTTTAATTCTTTGATTCTCAAAAATGAAAACATTTAAGCATAAAAATGTTCATAAATGTGGTTTAGAAACATTGCATACTTGTGAAACAAGATCTGTACAATGTTTGGAATAAGTCTTAACATGAGCAAACATGTTGTGTTTGCTGAATTGGTGTCAACACTCACTCACCCTTCCTCATCTGCCACCCAACTTTTATTATATTCCTCCCTTTGTTCTAGGGTTCACAGCAAAGGCTTCAAATTTTAGCTTGGGTGGAGAAAAGGGCAGTTTTCATAGATTTTATTAAGTAAATTCATTATGACTTAGAAATTTACCTGCCGATTTATTTAGTTTTTAATTTTTGAAAATTCTCTCTCTCTCTCTCTCTCTCTCTCTCTCTCTCTCTCTGTGTGTGTGTGTGTGTGTGTGTGTGTGTTTATGGTAGTTGTGTGTATGTCAGTATGTGTATGTGTCTCTGTGTATGTCTATCTACATGTGTGCCACTGTGGGTATGTTGAGGTCAGAGGAAGACGCAGGTCATCTTGCAGGAGTCAGTTCTTTCCTCCCACCATGTGGGTTGTGGGGATTGAATTCATGTTGTCAATCTGAAAAGCTATCTTACAAACCCCTAAATATCTTAAATTGCACTTGCATATATATATATATATATATATATATATGTAGTGTGTGTGTGTGTGTGTGTGTGTGTGTGTGTGTGTGTGTGTGTGTGTGTGTGTGTGTGTAAAGTTGTAGGTCAGTTCTCTCCATGTGAGTCTTGTGGACTGAACAACTCAGGTCAGGTTGTCAGGTTTGATGACAGTGTTCATTACAACTGAACCATTTTGGAGTCTTTTATTACTTTTAAAATCAGCTTTTGGTATTTTTAAAATCAGTATTTTGCTATTATATCAGGTTTTCTTCTGTTTCTCTCTATTTAATTTTTTTTTGGTTTCTAACATGGTCTTGGTTCTTTCCTTCTTTCTACTTATCTTGTGATTATTGTATTTTTCTGTCTTATAACTGCTTAAGATTAAATCTACCACTATTGACTGGAGACCTTTTCTCTTCACTAATGTAAGAATTCAATGCAATCAGTGTCAAACTATGTGCTACCTTTGCGATAGTCTAAATATTGTAGTCATTTTGATTTCTTTTGTCTTCATCTCAATTCACTTAACACTTCCTCTTTGGCCAAGCTCTTGCATGAGCAGTCCATGCAGACTGGGTCCCAAATCTAACATCCTGTAACAGTACTCGGCAGGCAGTGACTTCTTCCAGTGACAGTCTTTCAACTGTCTGAGTAGGGTCAGAGTTTGCATGGGTGCAGCACTGCCCTCAGTCTAGCCTTGGAGAAGCTATGCAGACATTTCTGTTCTACTTACTCTTCACATCTCTTTTCTCTCAGTCCCTTGTCTTGTGCTCTCACTAAAGCTGCTTTGAACCCTGGCTGCACTCTCTTCAGTGTGGGAGGAGAACCACACACTGTTGGGATACTGGCATTCTGAGACACAGGATGAAGCTTGTTCCTAGAGTCATGTTTATCCCAGGCTCCCATCCAGGGGTGGGGATTACTGCAGTCAATTCCTCCTATTCTTAGCTTGTTGAGAGTTCCTAATGAGATGGCACCGAGTTTTATTTAAACCCTTTCTGTACTTATTGAGATAATCAAGTGATTTTTACCCTGGATTCCATTGATGTGATGCATCTCATTAAAAGGTTTTTATATGCTAAGCCAAGTTTCCATCCCAGTGAGAAATCCCACATGGTCCTGGTGTATGATTATTTTAATGTGCTGCTGACTTCACTTTGCCAGTATTTGGTTGAGTTCTGTATTTATAATCATTACAGATATTGTCTCAAGGATTTCTTCCATATAGTATATTTGTCTGGATTTGATAATGCTGGACTCTCTTGGATGTGTTTCTTCTTTCTTTCTTTCTTTCTTTCTTTCTTTCTTTCTTTCTTTTTCTTTTTTTTTGGTTGAAACTTAGAAAGACTAGTACAACTTTATGAGCCTGGTCCTCCTGTTGATGTTGACAAGTTTTTGAGTACTTCTCATTACTTTTTAAACATCTGTTCTTATTTATTTTATGATGAAGTCTTGGTAAGTGACATCTTTTGAAAGACAAGAATTTGCCCCTCTCTTCTAGGTTATCCAATGTTGTTAGCATATAATTATCCTCACTGCCATGTCTTATAGACCTGATTTATTTCTTTGGAATTCTCTGAATTTTCATCCTTAAGTTTATTTAATGATGTGTTTGAGGTTGGGTTTTCTATTATCTTATGGTCAGTCTCTGTACTGATCATTTATTGTGTTTGAATGTCAACAAGGCACACAAAATCAGTTCATATATTAATCCTGATATTATATGCTAATGTTCTCATCATGGTTTTTCATCATGTTTTTCAGCCCAAACTTGGTGATTATTCTGTATCCTGAATCTTTACCCAGTGACTTCTGTCCTGTTACCAGTCATTGTTCAGTGCCACACAGATTAGGAGACAAATCTTTGTCTATGTGTGTATGCACTGTTCATATTTACTGCCCATTTTTTCCTAATAATATGTCAACAACTGTAAGCTTTCCTGTTTTCAGTAGAAAATAAAATGCAAGTGTGGAATTCTGTGTATTTCACCTGAAGATAAGAAGCAACAGCCCAGATGGCATATTAACAGGCTGAAAGTGGGAATGATTGCAGAAGCAGCTGCAATCCTTTTGTGATGGTTTGAATGAGAAATGGCCCCCATGTTCTGGGACATTTGAACACTTGGTTCCCAAGTGATGACAGTGTCTGGAGAGGTTTTTTAGAAGTGACTTTGATGGAGGGGTGTGTCACTGGAGATGGGCTTGGAGGTGACTTACAGTTTGCTCTCCTTGCTCTCAGCATTCTGCTCCAACTGCCTTGCCTCATCATTATGGAATCTAACCCATAAGCCAAAATAATCTCTCTTCTGTAAGTAGGCTTGGCCATGGTGTTTTATCACAGCAATAGAAAAACAACTAATACAACTTTGAAGAATATTATAGAAATATTAAGAACAACTGTTTGTAAATCTAATTCCAAACTATCATTCAAGTTTCTCCTCTTTTTTTCTTTCCTTTGGAAGGAAAAGAAAACAAGATTGGAACATATCTTATCTTGGCTTGATAACCATGAAATAAGAACAGAACATGGAAAAAAAGAACAGAACATTTCCCCAGCATTTTCTCTATTACTCATCAGAAAATAATGAAGGGATGCACCTTTCTCTCCTTCCCAACCCTGCCTAGTGTGTGTCCGTGTGTGTCCGTGTGTGTGTGTGTGTGTGTGTGTGTGTGTGTGTGTGTGTGTAGAAGTGTGCTCACTCATGAGTTTGCATGTAGAGGCCATAGATTGATGTCCATTGTCTTCCTAAATTTCTCACCCCTTAGACCTTATTGTTTTAGCTAGACTGTCTGGTGGCCAGAGAGCTCCCAGGACCTGCGTTATAGACCCTTTTGGCACTGTGGTTACAGACGCACAGCACTACGTCTGGATGTTGCGTGGATGTTGAGGATCCACACTCAGCCACTTTTCTTATATGGCAAATACACTTGACCCACTGAACCATCTCTCCAGTTCCTAGACCATCTCTATAGAATCGTCGCAGATTAAATAAAGGAATCTCATCTGGGGCAAGTCCTGAATGAGCTGTTTATTAATTAAAATTAGCTGACTCACAATTATCAGAAGCTTAACATTGTGATAACTTCTTATAAAAATCCCTATGTGTGTGTTAGCAGTTAGTGATGATTCTCCAACTCATGGAATATAGAAAACCACATGTCATTTGCCTTACAGCTCTATCATTGCCTAGACTCACAAATCCTCTGACATCCACTGACAGTCAAAGGAGATAGTTACGAAAAACAAATCCATTATTTCCCAAAGCACTGGCCTACAAACGACATGCATCACTTCCATTCCACTGAGAAAAGTGGATATGTAGCCATTCCTGCCTTCAATTAACAACGGGAGAGTAAGACAGAATATAATGTCTGTCTGGACATGCAACACCCTACAATTGTAAGGAGGATATTAGATGATGACTAACATTACACAATCTGAGAGAAACTATGAAGCCTAGTAAAAAGCCATCAGCAAGATTCTGGGAAGTATTATTTAGTTATTTTTCAGACTGACCCCAGCTAGAGATGATGTGGGATACATATGTGGAAAACAAGCTGGGACCAAGTGCCGGTTTTTCAAGAATGAGCACCACTCCCATGGAAGCCAAGGCTCAGACACATGGAAGGTATTCATTCTTCTACTAAAGTCCGCCATCAGCCATTATTTTGCCCCTTTGATCCATCATCTTTGTCTTCCCTGGAATATGGCAAAGAGGATGGCTTTCCATGAAGAGCATAATAAGGCTCAGGTGAGGACTCCAAGCATGCAGTCCTGTATGACTAGGAGTAAACAAAGAGAAGCATGTGGCACGATGATGTCGCTGAACAACTACTTTGGCCTTGGGTTTTTGGTTCTGAACTTCTTGTTAGATGAGAAATTTTTTTCTTTTTATTTAAACCACTACTGCGCTATTATTTTGGAGTTTCAGTTATTTAACGACACAATCCTCCCAACTGACAGAATTAATGTTACTTCCCACAGGTGCAGGTCACAAGTTCCTATGTTTTATTGCAGAATCACATGTAGCCCAGGCTGGCTTCAGACTTGATATGTAGCAGAAGATGACACTGAATTCCTGTTTTTCCCGCA
Source organism: Lophiomys imhausi (assembly GCA_907164525.1). Classification (NCBI taxonomy): domain Eukaryota; kingdom Metazoa; phylum Chordata; class Mammalia; order Rodentia; family Muridae; genus Lophiomys; species Lophiomys imhausi. Next base: position 7,398,773 of record CAJQZJ010009351.1, on the reverse strand, counting down.
TCTACCTCTTAAGCTCTGAGTTTATAGGTCTACACCACCAGCCTTGCCTAGAATGTCATTCTTAAAGTAACTGTCTTCAGGTATTCAAAGGTTATTAACTGTCACTGTCTCACAGGACCACCCAAAGTATTAATATGTACATTAAGAACCCAGCTGTTTCAAGAAGCCTGCCACATAATTTGGTGAATTATCCTCTAGAAACTTAAAAACTAAACTGTGTATCATTGCTATAAGCCACAGGAAAAAATGTTCAAGAAGAAAATAACATTTAAACAATGTGTGATAATGTGGCAATTATATATAATTAAAGGAAGTATACCAAGGGCAGAGAAGCTAAATATTTAATTGACTGGGAAGAAGAAATGTTACATTTTAAAAAACAGGCTGTAGATGGGACGTTGCTCTCTTAAAATTACTTCCTGCTGGTTTGGGGCATAGTAAACCTGTTTGGGGCCCAAATAAGAATGGAAAAATGGTTAAGTACATTAGTAGAGTCACTTGATGTTCAGTCCTTTTGTGCTCAGCTATTTAAATGTCCTAAGAAGTTTGTAGACAGAAGATGAACTTCAGGGCTTTACTGAAGTTCTGGCTGGAACAGTCTGTGGAGCTGAACAATCTTAGTGATTTTGAGTTGTTGTGGTTGTAGATTTTTGAGGAAACAGCTATTGAGGAAGTCTGTGAGTTAGGATGGAAGCTGAGTTGGATATAGAACTTTAAACTCATGGAAATGGATGCATAGTAGAATGTTAAAGTCAGTTGCCAAATATGTATAGACTGGACATTGTGAATATATGCTAAGCCTTGTAATTCTCATAATTGTGGCCTATTTATTTTTTGTTGTTTTGTATTGTATTTGTTGGTATAAGAGAAAGGACCATTTGTTGGACTTAAAGGGGGAGCTGTTGGGGAGGAAGAAATATCTTAAACTTAAAAAAAGGAAGCAGATGGGGAGTGAGGGGGGAAGAGAGTGGGAGGGTGGGACCAGAGGGGAGAGAAAGGAGGGGATTGTAATTGAGATGTAACTTGAAGAAATAAAATAATAATAAAAAAATTTAAAAAGCAGGCTGTATTAAAGAGAAATGTAAGAAATTTAGCACACTATATTAATTAATTTTCTCATTGCTGTGATTAAATACATACAAACTTAAGCATGGAAAGAACAGTGGATTTTGAGGGTTGACTGGCTTGAGGGGATACAATTCATTGTGGCAGGAAAGTCATGACTACTGGAACAGGAGGTGGCTGCTTACATCGTATTCTTAGTCAGGAAGTAGAGTGATCGTTGGTTCACCCTCTCTGCTTCCCCTTTGTATTCTAGTCTAGGCACCCAACATGTAGAGTGGTGCCAGAGGTGTTTATGGTGCATCTTGCTTTCTCCTTTATGCGCTGGAAATGCTTTCAGAGACATGATCAGTTAAGTGCTCCTTAAGTTATTCTGAATCCTCTTGAGCTGGGAAAGATGGGCCATCACATGGACAAATGGGAGAATATCACTAAATGGAGCCATAAGGTAACCAACATGCCTTTTATAGCTAGCAGATAGGGCTGGAGAGATGTCTCAGCTGTTAAAGAATAGGCTCCCAACCAAAAATATAGCCAGCAGATAACAAAATGATATAGTCAGGTGGGGACCTAAGAATGTTTATGAATAAATGGCCAAAAGATCTCATAACTAACTTCCTCCCCCACTTCATGAGCAGAGAAGAACAGAGACAAATGAGCACTGTTTCCAAAGATTCTTCAAAATGGATGCAACAGATATGACTCCAGAAAGTGTCCATTTTTCAATTTGGGGATTTGGGTATAATTCTTCCATGTCTGATGTGGGAAGAGTTGCCCCCATTCTATTTTCTTTCTTGTGATGCTGATTCATTGGTTTTATTTTGGGGGCTCATAACTTAAAGACTGACAATGTGTAAAAAAGAAAGAAAGAGAGAGAGAGAGAGAGAGAAAGAAAGAAAGAAAGAAAGAAAGAAAGAAAGAAAGAAAATTCATTCCCTTCTGATTTCCTTGGCTTCAGCGAGCCTTCCATAACAACATATAAATAAAGCATATATTGCAAATGTATTTTTAGAAAGTCAATACCATGCTTCCAACAGCCTCTCATTAGTGAAGATAAGCCTGTAGTATGGATATTAATTCTCCTATAGTATGAGGTGAATCAATTCTGTTCTACTTCTTGCAATTGTAATTTATGAAATTCCGAAGTTTAGAGCCTTGACAACCCAAACTCCAGAAACATGAATAGCTGGAAAACAAGAGTTCACATAATGAAATGGTTAGGTTTTTCTGATGTATAAAGTTACTAACATTTTTTTTATTTTCACTTAAATAAGTATTTCTGTTGCCAGTGGGTTAAAAAATACCATCTTTGCTTAGAGAAATGTTTATTAAATAGCATGAATAACTGTTACCATATAATTATAATTAATGAATAGACGTATCTTTGGCATATGGTAACTTAAGGAAGTAAATTTCAAGTGTCGCTTGCTAAATAAGGAGTCAATGTTTATTTTTTTCCTTTTTTTGATGATATTTAGATTGATAAAAAAATCTGTTCCAAAAAATTATAATCTTTGTGAACTTTGCTGATATCCATAGAATCTGATGAATCTCTGTGGAAGGGGGCAAATTGGAAGGACTAACTCTAACGTCTGACTGACCATTGGCAAAATTAAAACATAAAAATATGATTTAAATTAAGAAGCAAAACCTTAGACAAAGTATTAGAGCCATAGTCACTTAATTTCAATAAAATGAATGGAAAATAATTGAAACAATTAAACACACACACACACACAAAACCTTTTCAAAGTAAACCCAAGGATTACATGCAACCATCACCAAAAAAGATAATGAAAACCTTACAACTATATTTAATGTAAAATCAGTTTTTATGTTAAAAAATATGTTTGTGGAAATCTGTCAATCAAAAGCATATTGCTACTGTGGTTTTACAATATTTTCCCTGTATATCCATAAGTCTTCTTTATTTAAATTCATTTTGTGGTATCAGAGAAAAATATAAGCAGGACAGATCATGCTCAAATCAAACCAATACAACATTTTAATGATGCATTCAGGTCTGGAAACCCCGCTCAGTTGGTGTAGAGCTTGCCTGTCATGAACAAAGCCTGGTGTTCAGCCCTCAGCACATCATAAACCAGAAGTGATTCAAGTTGGTAATGCCAGAACTGGGGAGGTAGAGGAAGTCATCCTTGGTACAAGGAGAGATAAGAGCCAAAATCTCAAAACAAACATTAAAAGCCCTACAAGAGTGTCTGAGGTATACGTGTTTTACATTGTATCTGGGCCAGGCTCAGTGGTCTTGAATTAAATTAATAAAACCATAAAATGAAAGAAGTGTAACATCTCAAAGACAGATGGAAAGAGAAAAACTAGTGAACCCATTTTGACTGGATTATAAACAAACAAGTCATTGTGATGAGAGACTTCCCATGTGCTATAATCCATAGACTAATCGCTGAAGTTCCTCAACTGGGATCAGAACACCTTGCTGCAACCCAGATTCTCCTCATCATGAGAGAATCAAGAGTGGACATGTCCACCAAGGCCATGCCCCATCTGGTTCTCAGGCCCTATTTACAGATAACAGTGAGGCCTAAAACACCCCCTGAGTTTTTCTCAGTGAGGCCTAAAA
>CAJQZJ010009351.1:7383127-7395102 GCA_907164525.1 Lophiomys imhausi | reverse complement strand
AGTGAGGCCTAAAACACCCCCTGAGTTTTTCTCAGTGAGGCCTAAAATACCCCCTGGGTTTTCCTAATGCCCCAAGCCTTGTCCTCACCACTGAGACTAATTTCAGTAATGTTTCTTATTCCTTTACCAGTAACCTCAAGCCTTAGAATTCCTGGGTCACTCTGCTCTCATGCATTTTACCTCTCCAAGATCCTACACCCATTATTCTATTCGCCTCCACCTCCTGGCACTTCTCCTGAAACCTCCCCAAATGTCTTCTGAGCCCATACCTCACCATTAGCAAGTTTCTTTGTCCTCTAGTTTATTTATATATTTGTGTTTTTATTCTTTACTAGATGGGAGTCAGGTGTGCTCTCAGTTCCACAACCCTAAGAAGGGGAAAACATCAGTCATTACTTGGCAATGAAGCTCCCAAATCATTCTTCCTCCTATCTTCTCCCCACCTTTAATTGCGCCTTATGTTATATTTTATCCCGCCCCACTTCTTAGCATATCTGTTTCATAGAAACCCCTTATTTACACTTTTAACCTTTCTTATTGTAATTTTAAATTCATTGAACTTCCAATTCTAAGGACTGTTCTCCAGCAATAACCTTGTATTCTCATGGTTATACCCAAGAAATTCTCATGTATTATGAAACTTCTCCAAGATACCAATTTTATTCATTGCCTCCAATGATCACCACCTCCTAACATTAAAGCCCCTCCTTTTGCCTTTCTTTTATCTCACCCTTCTTTTGCAGCCACCAAGACCACCAAGACTTGGATCCTGTACCCTCTCATTCTCCTTTATCTACGTTGGTATTTTCTCTCCCTGTCTCACATTGCCCCTCAATGTATTATCTCTTTGTTGATACTGCATACACCCTTGCATCTCTCACACAGCTGTGAGGTGTGGATGAAGTCCTGAGTGAATGTGTGTTATTGATATGAACATGGCTATGTCAAGGGCCACAATGCCTCAGCTTACTCTGGTCAGGCTCAAAAAGAAGACAAATGTCTCTCTGCTCCAAGTACAAATCTCAAGGATGAGCACAACCCACAACTGGACTATGTGCAGAAGGTGACAGAGTTTACAGCACTCAGCCTTATTGGAATGTCTTTATCAAACCATTCCCTCAAGGCTCAGGAATCTATACAAAAGAGGAATTGAAAGATTGCAAGAGCCAAAAGTAATGGACATTTCAAGGAGGCAGATACAACAGGGGTGATATCTGTATGAACTTACAGAGACTGTGAGAATATACACAAAACCTGCAAAAGTTGAAACCAAACAAAATCCCAGCATGGAGAAGAGAAAGTAGACATAAAATCCCATTCTTAATCAAGAAGTTGCTTGCGATTGCTGCCTACTGAGAAAGGAAAAATTAGTTTTCTCCAGTGGAGTATAACTAGGTATATCAATCACTCTCTGGGCAGACCTCACTCCCAAGGATAGCTGGCCAGCATAAAACAGACTTCAAGTTTGTATTTGTTTGTTGGTTGGTTAGTTGATTGGTTTGTGTATGATTTTTATTTTGTTTTGTGTTATCTTGTTTATTTTGACCTATGTTTTTTGTATTTTTGTTATTGAGAAAGAGGGAGAGAATGTGAATGAGAAAGAAAGAGAGAGAGGATGAGAGGAATAGATCAGTATGGATATAGGAGAATTTCGGAAGATTTGGGATAGGGAATAGAATATGATCAAAATATATTATATGTACAAAAAATTAAATTACAAATAAGTCTGCTATAAACATAGGTGAGGAGACGTCCTTGTGGTTTGGTGAGGAATCAACTGGAAACAACCCAGTTGTCCCTCAACCGACTAATGGATAAAAAACCAAAAACAAATGGTGGTACATTTATACAATGGAATACTACTCAGCCATCAGAAACAAAGAAATCATGCAATTTGCAGCCAAATGGATGGGACTAGAAAAGCTTATCCCGAGCAAGCTAACCCAGACCCAGAAAGATGCACATGGCATCTATTCATTTATAATTGGATTTTAGCCATATAGTACAGGATAACTATCCTACAACCAACACACCAAAAGGAACAGGAACATGGACTTTGTTACCTGTTAGTGGGACACTGTGCCCTAGTGGTGCTGCCATGTTGGCCCCCAGTGCATGAGGAACCTCTCAGCCCTCATATGGCTTATTGCTGAACCAGATGGGGGGAACTGATATGTAGGGACACCCCACTCCAAAGGAGTAAGATGGGGGGAGAGAGTAGGAGGGTGGGACTGGGAGGGGTAGAAAGAGGTCACTGTGATGGAGTTGTAGCTTGAAGTAATAAATAAACATAAAATAATCAAGTTAAAAAATACCAATATCTCGATGACTCAGGGAACTTTGCAGAAGAGACAGCAGAAAGAATATAAGAGCGAGAAGATAAGGGAAATGGCTACGAAATGCCACCTTCTGGGCCAGATGTTGCCACTGAATTACAAACTCACAGCAGCTGTGGTCACCTGATCTGGGTTTCCACAGTGATCAGGCACAGATGAAACAAAACTAAATTCATGAATGTGGGAAAAGGACTAGTAGGGAGGCAGGATATGGAAAGAGGTGAAAGGAGATAATAGAAGGTAGGAAGGGTGAGAGCAATTAGAATGCATTATATATATGTGAGAGTTGGAAAAGAATGTACTTATTTTTTAAAAATAGAATCTCAATAAAAATACAGTCCTTTTCAGCATTAATAGAAACAGTATAAATCCTTTGAAGATGAAAGTTTGCAGAAAGCAGCTTTAATTCTTTATTGTTGTATTTTTGTGTATGGATGCATTGCCTGCATCTATGTCTATGTCCCATGTATGTATATGGTGCCCAGAAAGACTAGAAGAGGGCCTCGGATCTGCTACAGCCAGAGTAACAGATGATTGTGAGCTGTCACAGGGGCACTAAGAATCTAAGCCAGGTATTCTGGAAGAACAACCAGTACAATTAAATGCTGAGCCATCTCTCCAGCAAGGGAAAACAATTTTGAATTTGTATTTATTTCCTTTCTCATATTTCATAACTATTTGGCTTTTTTACAAATAAAATCCATAATTTTAATAGCCAAAATTTAAAGTTACTAAATTTATTAAAAAGTAAAACAGGTTTTTTTTATGGCAATTTGCCTTTTCTATAAGGGTCAATCTAGAAAGAAAATTAAACAAACAAAGGAGGTGTTGTATGGAAATCTAACAGGAGAAGATTCTTAAAATATATATATATGAAAGAAAGCATGGAGACTATATGAAGAAAATCTAAATTGGAATCCACATAGCAAATGAGACAAAGCTCCAAGTAGACATCTCTCAGTACCAAATAAAACCTTCAGTGCCAGGAATGGATTACATCTAACTGAGTTCTTGGCCGAAGGGACTCCATGGACGCATCCAAATAAGTTGGGGTATTGCCAAAGCTATTGACTCCTCTCCCCAAACTGATAATAAGATCCCACTGTTGAAGACAACACCTGCATAGCTCACTGAACATGGAGAAGATGATCTGGTGTCCACCTAGAGCCATCACGCCTACTTAGTGCTCATGATACTGGAAAGTATTCTGCACACTGCCAGAAAAGAAAGGTAAACACCAGCTACACATCCTTCAGTCTAGAAGAATGACCTGCCTGCAAAATATTCTGATGCAATTGTGGCCCAAAAGTTGTGGGAGTAACCAGTCACTATCAAAGTGAAATTAAGACCCACTCCATGAGATGGAAACCATGTCCAGCACTGCCTATGTAGCCAAGAACACAATAAATAGATAAGATAAATAATAATAAATAATAAATAAACACAATAAATAAATAAATGGACCTAGGGGGAAACCAAATACTATTGTTCTGCTAAAGAAACATAGGAGTAAAATGATTCCTAATGACATTCTGCTATACCCGAAGATCAGTGTCTGGCTCAGTCATCGTAAGAGAAGCTTCCTCCCACAGCAGATGGGAACAAATGCAGAGACCACAACTGGACAATGTGCAGAGAGTGAGAGACCTTGGAAACTCAGTCCTAAATGGGATATCTCTATAAAATCCCTCACCTCTGAGCTCAGGGAAGAATTCTTAAGAGGTTTTAGAAAGAGTATAAGAGCCAGTGAGGACAGAAGACACAAGGAAACAAGGCGTTCTAGACACAAGAACACTGATGGAGCATGAAGTCATCGAGGCTGTGGCACCATGTACAGGGCCTACATAGGTCTATGTCACATGGGCTCCCAGTGTTGAGTGGGCAAGTAGACACAAGCCTCCATCTCTAACCCATAAGCTATCTCCAATTGATACCCAGTGGCAAAGGAAAAATTAGTTTTCTCCAATGGAGTCTTACTGGATGCATAAACCACATATAAGACCTCCATGTCCAGCATTAAATGGCTAACACAATGAGCTCAATGGTATTTTTGAAGATTTTTTTTTTTGTATCACAACGCTTTGTATGGGCTTCTTTTTTTTTCCTTTACAGCTCTTTTGCTTGTATATTATGTGCAAATGTGTGTGTCTCAGCATCTACATGTGTTTCTTGTACTTTTCTTTCGGCTTTCTTTTTCTGTTTATCTGCTTTGTTCATTTCTGGTTTGTTTTTTTCTATTTTCTATTATCATCATTATCAGTAGTAGTAATAGTACTACAGTAGTAGTATTTTAGATGTCCGATTGTATTCTAGTGAGAGATAAAAAGGGCTTAGATCTGAGTAGGTAGGGAAGTGAGAAAGATCTGGAAGGGTACTGGGAAGCACCATCAGAATACATTGAGTGAAAATACTTCAACCCTCCAATCGCTTCATATAAGTGTATTTTCTATGTTTAAGGCATTTCTGCTTCTGTTTTATGAATCTTGTATTGTGTATATTTATGGTATAGAACATGATGCTCTGAGCATAGAAAAAATATTAAACTTGTTACCATAATAAACCAAAGTAGCATAAAAACATTACAAGAGAAAGATACTTCAAATATGAAGATTAAGAATCATTCCAGGGGCTGGAGAGATGGCTCAGCCGTTAAAGGCTAGGCTCACAACCAAAAATATAAGAATCATTCCAGGTCTCTTCAATGATACTTTGTATGGGATAGAGTTGAAGAAGCTATGAGCCCCCAGGAATAAACATTCCCTTCTAACTACAATTATCTCTAAATAAATAGGCATGTTTTTTATTGAAAACTAATAACAAATGAATAAATAAAGATAAGAATAGTGATATTTTGCCATTTTACTCAGTCTAGTAGTCACTGGTATTTGGTAGAACACATCCAAGAAAGAAGAATTAGTACTTCTTATTCCAGAAAGGCACAAGATTATAATTTTGTTGGTTTTCTATAGTATAATCTACCATTTACACTGAGACAAGTTGATAGTTTAAGAATGGGTAAAATGTGAAGGGCTCTACTTAGACAATAATTTCTTGTAACTCCCATGTTGTTATAATGGCCCTGAAATGTAGAATATGGTATTTATACAAGAGAGAAATCAATACATAGGAAAATAACCCACTAGTTCAAGTCTTGGAACTATGAATTTCCAGGTCCTTGTTATAAATGTTAGAATAATTTTAATGACACTGCTTACTGTGGTGTACAAGTGTAATTATAACAACAATCATATGGTATTTTAATTATTTTAAGAAGTATAATTTTAACAATTTAGACGTATAATTCAAAAGTAATAAATTCATTGAAAATTCTCCTTTCAAATCACAAAATTTCCTGCTTTCGGTTTTATTATCTCCTTGTTTGTCACCAGGTGTATTTTTCTATTTTTCTTTGTCAGAACATGAAACATGTATAAGTGTTATAATATTTATTGAATAGCAAAAAGAGAAACTGTATCAACTTTTTAGATCAATTCCTCTTTTCTAAGTTCCCAACAATAATTGGCTATACTTTCCCTAGAGGTTCGGACACATCAGTAATTTGAGTTAAGCCCCTTAGGTATTTATGCTAAGCAAAGAAGAGAGTTACTTAACTACAGCAAAGCCACTCAACCATTAGTTTTGATCAATGGCTTGTTGGTCACTTTCATTAGACTATTTAATTTGAACCACAATTAGTGTTTATCCTTTTAAAAGATAAAGTAGACTTCCCAGCCATTAACTATAGGTTCTGACTACAGTGGGTCACAAGATGGATGTTACATACCCTCCACTGATAGTCCAATTCAGCAAAATTGTTCACTTCTCTTTAGAGAAGCTGTTCTTGCGACTCTAAAACTAAAAACTTAGGTTTCTTCCTGAAGAACGTAGGAACCCATGAAATATTTTTCAGATGTGTCTCCTTAGAATACAGATCAGCCAAATAAATCCATAAATGCTGAATTCTTGTAAGGACACAAGTGCATATATAATTTACAAACTGGGGTACCAACATTGAACAATACTCTGGTGTTGCCTCTTTACTAAAGTGATGAAAAGCAATGTCAGCTCTTAGTCTCTCCAGCTCCTAGTGATCTGCTCAGCTCAAAGGCAATGGCAAAGTGAAAACGAGTTAAATACTGTGCCGCGCAGTAACTGTGATGGAACTGTAGGTACATGAGATGAAACAGGCACAGAAAGGAAAGGATGAAATTATTTCCCTCATATGTGAAATCTGAAATGTTGATTTCATAGAAGTTAAGATGGAGCCAACCCCTATCACTACTAATGATACTCTGCTATGCTTACAGACACGAGCATAGCATAACTATCTTCCCAGAACCTCCATGCAGCAGAGGATCGAAAGAGAGGCTGAGACTGAGCCGAACATTAGGTAGAATGAGAGGATCTTGTGGAAGAATGGGGGTAAGGATAGAAAGACCCGGAGGGGACAAGAATTGCACAAGAAAACCAACAGAGACAACTAACCTGGGCCCATAGGGGCTCACAAAGATTGAAGTACCAAGCAAAGAGCATGCATGAACTGGACCTAGGCACCCTACACATATGTAACCAATGGGCAGTTTGGTCATTATGTGGGTCCCTTAGCAAGTGGAGTGGGGGCTGTCTCTGGCTTGGACTCTGATGCATGTTTTTTGGTCACCTTCCCCTAAGGCAGCTGCAGTGCTTGGTCTCAATGGACGAGGTCATGCTCAATCCTGATGTGCTGGGGTGGGATGGTGGGGGGCTCCTCTTTTCTGAGAAGGAGAAGGGGGATGGGAAAAGAGGGTGGGAAGGTGGGACCCAGAGAAGGGGAGGGAGGGGACCACTATCAGGATGTGAAATGAATGAATAAATAAACTTTAAAAAAAAAGAACAGGAAGTCGTCACCAGAAGGTACGGAATCTAGAGGGGAAGGGAGTAAGGACAGGTTTGTGAGAAGATACTACAATAGTTAGAGAAGAGTAAGAAATTCTGGTGTGCTATTGTGAATATAGGTTACAATATTGTACCACACATTTAAAAAGACTACAAGCAAGCCATAATTTATATGCAAATATAAAAAGAAGCATGACAGCTTAAAAACTCCAAGAGAGCTAAAATGGGGTTGGAGGGGGGGAGTTCAAACAAAACAACAAAAAAAATTTACAACCTACAGACCTAGAATTCTGTAAATGGCAAACTTGTTCTTCAAAAGTGAGGGAGGAATAAAGACTCTTTCTGACAAGAGAAAATAGAATGTATCGTGTAGTAGACTCACATTCAAAAATAAAAGAAATTAATTAGAGAGAAAAAATATGGCATTGATTAGAAATTTTGTATCAACACAAAGAAGACTTTGCAAAATCATTACGTGGAGATAAAAGAAAAATCTTTTCTTATTTTTAATTGATCTCAAAGACAACTTGTTGAAAAAGTGTTAAAAAACTATACTAAATTGTATAGCATTATGTGTATTTGTAATCTCATATAAAGTAAATTCAATGATGACAATGACTCTAGAGTTAAGAAAGAAAAATTGTGATTACTGTGTTATTATAAAGAATTTTAAAGTAGTCATACCACTTGTGAAAAGGTCTAGTGTTCTTTGAAGATAGACTCAGAGTATTTGCAAATTTATATTAACAATTCTAATAAAATAACTTTAAAAAGTGCGTTTTAAAATTTTTTGACAATTTAGTATATGCATTCAATATATTGTGAACATTTTTTGCCTCTGCTAACCCCTTTTATCCTGTTCACACTCAACACCCCCACTTACCAGTGTCCCTCCTATTCGTCTATATTATTCTTGTGAAAGTCTTATGCAGGCAGCCATAGCTGCTGTGTGTTCATGAATACACCAGCCATATCATCATCAAGAGACGCTTCCATAAGAAACACTTTCTGATTGGAGAGGGCCCTTCTCCATGGGAGCGCACACCTGCTACTGCAAACCTAGACAAAAACCTATGCCTGGAGATTTCATAGGATCTTTGCAGGGATTTACTATTGGTATTAAATGGAAACATGACCAAACTTCTTTCTAAATATATATTTATAGCCCAGGACTAATGCAGCTATTTGTCTGTCCAGAGATGCTTCTTCTTCTTCTTCTTTTTTTAATGAGCAATGGTGAATAAGAAACAGATGACTGATCAAAATGTCGAAAGTAAAGTACATTTAAGTTCTCAGTCCTCAGAAGGTGATCTACCTTATCTCCTGCAAGACCCAAAGCTTGTCATGGCAAAGGAAGCAGAAAAGCTATAAGAGCTGGAAGACAGGGATGAGACCTGTGAAACTCTGTCTTTGGATCAAAAATAATATTTTTAGAGAGTACATAACATGGAGAGGGTGATATAGATGTCCTGTTTAATGATGACCGACTCAAAAAAGAAAAAGTTACTCTCAGCATTTTGTCTAGTTAAGTGTCTCTGCATTAACTGCCTCCCACTGCAAGAAAGATGTTTCCCTAACCAAGGTCGAGAGCGTTACTAACCTATGGGTATAAACACAAAAATTGAGAAGATGTTTAATAACATGTCTCTTTAGCAAAAACAACAATTATCATGTTCCTTTTGTCCCCACCAGGATATGACCTCCCTAGCCAAGGGCTTTTGATAAGGTTTACAGTACCAAGTGTATCTTCTCTGCTCTGGAGCAAACAAAGTTGAATCAGAAGTGGTTGGTTATCTCCATAGTAGTCATCTCACTATCATAGAGCACATCTTGCCTAGCAGGTCAGTACTGTAGCAAATAGAGTCCACATCTGAGGAAAATCATTGATGAATTGTCTCCCCAAGCAGCCTGTATAGCACATTCAGACACTATGAAAGCAAGCCAGCAGGGAAGAAAGTTCTAAGTTCCAGCTTGATTTCTCTTTGTCTTACAGTCAAAGTATGTGCTGTCTTCAGCAGTACTATCATCTAATGCCAATAGACAGCATTGTTTTGGAAGCTTTTGGGGCCTCCTTGTGGTATATGAAGGATATATACTTAATAGCTCATCAAAGAATTTTTTGACATAAGTCATATATTGCAAAGTTGAATTACTATTAGAAATGAAAGTAACCAAACCCAATATTTCAAAGAAAATGTATTAAGAGACTGCTATGAATAATTATAGCAATACTTGAGTTAAATACATAATTTTTAAGAAATTAAAATGATTAAAACTAATCCATGAAATAGTAAAATTCCTAAACAGTAATTAAGAATCAAAATATCTCTCACACTCTATTGCCACCCATAGATTTGAGTCAGGAAGTTTTATTAGTGTTCTGTAAAAATATATAAATATTTTGCTAATATTTAAGGAACATATCTTCAGAAAAATAGAAAAGGGTGCTCTTTCTATAACAAGCTATGTCATGATGGTACAGTAACTAGTCCTATACAAATAGGCACAGTGATACCTGAAGAAGAAGAGTCATGGCAAATTGTAGTTATTGAAACATTGTTGAAAAAATATAAAACAGGAAAGAATTAATGAAGGAAACATAGTAATGAATAAAAACAATGCCCATCTTCACTGTTTCATTATCCCAGAATGATGATTAGTTCATCATTAGCACTCTTGTCATTGTGAATCACAGTATATTAAAATATTTATTATCACAGTAAAGCAAAACCATGTTTAGTAGATGTAGTAAAGGCACATGATAAATCTCAATATCTATTTATGACTTTAAAACAGCACTGGCTATGAGCTAGGAGTGAGGCAAACTATTCAAATATAGCAAAGAATACCTTACAATTCAAAATTCACTCTCCAAGAAGTATAGTAAGTTGTATAACATTGGGCGCTGGAGAGATGACTCAGTGGTTAAGAGCACTGGCTGTTCTTTCAAAGGACCCCAGTTCAAATCTCAGCAACCTCATGGCAGTTCACAGCTGTCTGATTGCTGGGTGTAGTGGCACATGCCTTTAATCCCAGCACTTTGGAGGCAGCAGCAGGTGGATCTCTGTAAGTCAAGGCCAGTCTGGTCTACAAAGTGAGTCCAGAACAACCAAGGATACACAGAGAAACCCTGTCTCAAAAAACCAAAAAAAAAAAAAAAGGTTATACAACATTTAAAATTCTGCTTGGTCCAAAAACCAAAAGTGCTAGCTTTTTAATGTTTCATGGAACATTATAATCAGAATTCTAATTAATATAACAGAACATTGTAAAGCTTAATATTCAAAAATAATTTCATGGGATTGCAAACCTATTAGAATGGGTTAAAAAGAAAATATAGATGTGTGAGTGTGTGTATGTGAGAGTCTGTGTGTGTATATATGTGTGTGAGTGCGTAGGAAAAAATGACTAATTAAATGATTTAACCAGTATTTATATTATCATTAATTGGTTTGCCAGTGTTAATCCTTAACCTGCCATTATAAATGAATACACACAGAAACCAGATGGATTTTAACAAGCCTTGGACTGAATTGTGCAATCCTAGCCCATCTAAGCTAGCTCATAATTCTGTTACCCAAATATGACCCCATATATACATATGTCCCTTTGGACTGCTATTCTTCATGCTAAGCAGACCTTTCAGGCCACGTGGAATGATCTTCTTTAATCAACCTCATGCTGTGTGTCCTCCTTTCCTGCTCCTGACTTCTCCTATGAGGCTTCTTCCTCCCAAGATGCTCTCTGTCTCTAAAGCCTGTACACCTTAGTCCTGTCTACCTCCGTCTTTTCCCAATCTCCAGGCCTCAGCATTTATTTAACCAATTGGAGACAAAGTAAGTAACAGACAGCAAGCAGGACCAATCAACATTTAGAATGCTTAACACCACCTCATCATGAATGTGTGTGTATGTGTGTTTGTGTGTGTGTGTGTGTGCTTATATGTAGGTGTGTGTATGTGTATGTGAAGTGAATGTGTGTATATATGTGTGTATCTGTATTATGTATGTGTGTGTAATTATATGTGTATGTGTGTGAGTGTGTTTATGTGTGAATGTGTGTGCATGTATGTGTGTACATGTTTGTGTTTGTGTGTGCGTTACTGATGACTGAATCTAGGAACTTGCACATGATAGGCAAGCACTCTACCACTAAGGGACAATAAATCTAGTCCTGGGTATTTTTGCCTGTTTATTGTTTTTGAAACCTAGTCTTGATTGTCTACACAGGCCTTGGGCATGGTGATCTTCCTACCTCTCAAGTGATTACAGGGCTACAATACAGGACTGATACAAAACCTTCCTGATTTCATAAAAAAATGAAGTGAAAAGGGTATTACATCAAAATATAAGAAAATATTTGCAAGGTAATTGATAATTTTAGTCATTAATTTGCAAAGATCTCTTAGCAAATATTAGGCTGTAATAAGTCTTTTCCAATCTAAGGATTATAAAATGGTGTTATTTTGGTGTATCTTGATTTCTTAGTTTCATGTAAAGTATTTAAAAATAATTTAGCCATATAAATTTCCTCTTTCATGAATCACTTGTATACATTTCTACTGGTTTTCCTTACTGGGCTGTATACTCAGGAAACATTGCTGTGTAGACTCATTTATGCATATCAGGTTTTAAATACATCTAACTGTCCCTGGCCAGCATTTGTAGTATTTTTTTAATAGAAGGGGGATTGTTGTTGTTTTATTCATTATTTTAAAACTTTATATGTTCATACAGTGTACTTTATAATTTCATACAGTGTACT
>CAJQZJ010009351.1:7331202-7383117 GCA_907164525.1 Lophiomys imhausi | reverse complement strand
TTATAATTTTCATACAGTGTACTTTATATGTTCATACAGTGTACTTTGATGACAACGATCCCACATGGCTCATTGGTCCAGTCAATGCTGTCCTCATGCTCATGAGTGTCGGGCCATTTCAGACTTAAACTTTCTCTCCCCACTACTGGTTCATTGCAGCTTGTTTAAAAACCTTCCCTACTCAAAGTCACATCTTCATCTTAAATGCTTGATCACACATTTATATGACTGTTTTCCTGTTAGTGTCTCTCTGCCAACATTCTACTTCACTTATCATCACAGTTAATGCTTTTGGATATGGGTAGTTCCTGATGGCATTCTTTTTTCACCAAATTTTACTTGCATATTCTTGTCTCTGTATTTTACCATGATTTTTCCAATTATCGAGTCATGGTTCATGCAAAAATGGTTAAGATTTTGCTTCAGTTCCCCTCGTTTTCGCAACATCAAATCCACATACAAATATGAATTTACTACTCTCCTCTTTTAGCTCCTTAAATAAAATGTTACAGTTCTTGATATTAAAGTCTCTTTTCCCATTTAAAATGCTTATTGCTTACCTATACTAGAAGGCCTCTGTCTATTTTAAATGGTGTTTTAACTTATACAATTGAACTCTTACAATGTAAATGTGTGATGTGTTTTTGTAGATTGACCTTTCATCATTTGGTTGCTTTCTGACTAAAAAGGACTTTGCTCCTGTCTTCAGTTTGGAGACAGTAGATAACATCCCCGTCAAGGGGGTGATGAGGGGAATGAACCTGAAACATAAATACAGGAACTATCATTTCACAGCAACCAAAGTATGTGACTCCAAGCCACCTGTATATAATTTGATCCTTAAAATGAAAATAATTTTCTAAAATGTTTTAATAGCACTAAATATGTCAATAAATTGTTTGGCAATCTCACCACGAATAAAGAAAATGTAGCAGAGAAAGGGATGATTTTTGTTATTTTATATAATTATTTTTCCTCAGCTTGTGCATTATTGAATGTGTTTCTTGAAAGATCACTATATTCTTGGAGCTGATAAAGTAAAATTTTATCTTCATCTTCTGAAATTTTTAAATCTTTTAAGAATATGACTGCTTACTGTGTATCTCATTTCTTTTTCTACAAAATATGATTAATGGCACTAATATGGGGACAATTTATAGCAAAGATACAAGAGACAGAGCAGAATCTGAAATGTAATTTTTGCCCCTTATCAAGGGAACCATGTACAATAAGAGGCTACATTATTCAATTGCTGAATAGCCCTAGTGTTTAATGTTACTAGAGGCCAGTATATGCTGCAGACAGAAAGTAGTTCCCTCTGTAAACTCCACTTTTTTTTTTCTTAGTTAACTCTTTGTTTGGAAAGAGAGACAATTGAATCAGGTATCTCAAAATCATCTTCATTAGTTTTCACCCACCATATTAAAAAAGCTTTGCCCTAGACTCTGCCTAATTATGTTTTCAGATTCCTGAATATTTTTAATGCAGCTGAAATAATGAGCATATTTGGAACCACTGATTGCTAAGTACAGCCTCTTGTTGCCCTTGGAAAAGTTCTGTTGTACCGAATGGCTGGTATTTAAATTTCCATGATTTTTCCCTTTATAGCTGAACTACTAAAAGGTAAAACCGAGCAAAGAGGCAATCTCAATCAGCTTGGTATTCATTACTGAAAGGCACTGAGAAAATGCAAGTGAAACAGCCCTGAACATGGAAGAAACAAATACAGATAGTCGTATTAAAGAGGAAAGATGATGGAGCTGGAGAGATGTGTCCATGGTTGCGAGTGTATACTACTCTTGCAGAGGACCAGAATTGGTTCTCAGCACACATCTGGGCAGCTCCCAATTGCCTGTAACACCAGTCATGGAGGATATGACTCTCTCTTTTGTCCACTGCAGGTGTCTGTCCTGATATGCAAAAATAATTTTAAAGATAAACTAAATCTTGAAAGACAATGGTGACTCTTCAATTTCTAGAACTTTCTTTTGATTACTGGACTAAAATATCATTGTTGGAATCTTGCAAAATTCCATATAAAATAAATCAGCCAATACTATCACACACACACATATGGACAAGAGAAATAAATATCTGAAGGTTTGTGATCTACTGTCCATCAGCCGTGTTCTGATTCAGTTGTTTCCCACTCTGCATAACTGGTAAGATCACATCCTCAACAAAGCCACTTCAATTCCAAATCTGCATAGCATCACCATGTAAGGAGCATGTTATCCATAGCATCTGAGCACAGCTTGTTCCTGACTTGAGTGATACCATCCCAGAAGGAGGTAGACAAGCCAGTGGACCCTGATTGGGAGTGTGCCTGGGGCTAACATAGAAGCAACAACCAGGTGCAATTGGAGTGTACTTGTTGTACTTGTAGGATAGCCAGTTTATTCATGATGGATGAGAAATGTCACATGGGAGACTTTCTAGATTCCATATTAAAAACTAAGGACAAAGAGAAAGTTTCTGAATTTTAAAATGCTAACACTTAATTGGCATAAATCTAAACAGACATCTTTATTTCACCTGTCAGCATCCTCGTTATGTACACTGGTTCTGAGTTTGCAAGGCAGGTGGGAGTTTTCACTATCATTCTGAAATTCACCATAAAGGAATCAGGATTTTAGACAAACGACACAGCTTGTGGTGTAGCTCAACTAAAACTGACCACACAGGATGAAGGAAACCCAGGCAAAAGTAATGCATTGCCTACCACTTTTGAAAATGAGATTCAACATAAAAATGGCCAGAGAACACAGCTAGTGGCATTTGAGGTTGATCGTGTTTCCTGTATATAGGCATGAAAGAGAAACCAAAATGACTTAAAAAAAAAAAGCTTGATAGTTCTGAGAATTGAATCCAGAATATCACACATTCTAGGCAAGTGCTCCAACCCTGTGGTATGTCCTCAGTCCTCTTTTTCTTTTTCTTTTAAGACAAGTTCTCCTTAAATTAGCCAAGCTGACCTTGAACTCACTCTGTTGTCTAGGCAGGATTTGAACATTTGTTCATCCTGTCTGAGTCCCCCATCAAAAGCCTGCATCAAAACTTCAAAGGACATAAATATTGAAGTCTGCTTGGAAATTAGAGCAAAAAAAATTCTCCAAAACAGGTAAGTGAATCTGTTCATATTCTTTTCCATTTTAAATATATTTTGGGATATATAAATACTTTTACATGTTTATGGGTGTACTCCATTAATATTGCAACCCAGGTAGACAAGTTGTAACAAACATATCAAGGTTACTGGTATGTGCGTCATTTTCAAACATGTGTCTATTATTCCCTGTGTTAATCTTGAGGTAAAACAAAGATTTTCTGAATGAGATCAAAATAATTTCAGAATATCAGACTTAACAAAATGCAAATTTTAACAGCTTGGTCATGAATAAACTCATTTTGTAAAAAATCCATAAAATGAAGCTCAGTAGTTTCCTTCATACTTATTTTTTATTATTCAACAAACATTTAAAGAAAAATACATGTGTGCTAGTCCTTCTAAATACTTTTCCATTACTTATAAAGTACACATGACATCAGTGAAGAACATATTTCAGTGATATAAAGTCAGAGCTGGAGAGATGACAAAGAGGTTAAGAGAACTGGCTGCTTTTCCAGAGGACCCAAGTTGGCTGCTGACAGCCATATGTAAGTCCATCTGCAGCAGATCTGCTGCCCTCCTCTGGCCTCCATACACAACAGGAACACATGTGGTACATAGACACACATGCAAGCAAAGCATTCATGCACGTAAAATAATTTTTCAAAAGAGCAATACAAAGTCCAAAAACATACAGAAAGCTGTGCTTTTCTGGCAAACTCACACATCAAAGCTGAATTGTCTACCATTAGGGTATTGTTAGCTGATTAGAATAAGAAGTAGACTATTTAGGATGACTAAAATTTAAAGTATTTTTTTAAAGAAAGGAAATAAGGCTATATTCAATAATCTGTCCTTTTTTCTTGATCTTTCCTATACTATGTCTATGTCCCATTTTTCTCAAGTCTGTTCACTCCTATATAGGAGAGAAAGGAGGATACAGAAAAGCTGTAATGTATGGAGAGAAAATGGGAACTGTCCAGGCAGCCACTGGTATGTCATTTTTTAGTTTTGGAAGCTGCAGGCCCTGCACTTCCTATATAATCAGATATATTTATTCCTCTCAGGTCTCTGAGGTGGTTGAAGAATAGATAGCTAGAGTCTCATAGTTAAATTTTGAGTTGTTTAGGAATCAAGAGGGTGTTCTGGACCTAAGAAGATATTTTTAAAATTATGAGGCAAGTTAGTATGAAAGCTGAGTTAGATATAGAACTTTAAACTCATGGAGATGGTTAGATAGTAGAATGTTAAAGTCAGGTGCCAAATACATATGGACTGGACATTGGGAATGTATGCTAAGCCATATAACTCTTATAATCGTGGCCTATTTATTTCTGTTGTTTTGTATTGTATTTATAGTTATAAGAAAAAGAACCATTTTTTGGACTGAAAGGGAGAGCTGTTGGGGGGAAAAAAGAAATACCTTAAACTAAAAAAAAGAAGGGAAGAGGATGGGGGGGCTGAGGGGGAGGAGGGTGGAAGGGTGGGACTGGAGGGGGTGTAGGGAGGGGATTGTGATTGAGATGTAACTTGACGAATTAAAAAGAAATTATTAAAAAAAGAAAGGAAATAAAAGAATAGTTAAAATTTGTGAATGATGGCATATTTGGCAAATTTCCCCAGAAACACAATGACTAGTAATGTGATGAAGAGACAGAACTGTTCTGCTTTTCAATTTTTATTTTTTATTTTTGCTGTTTATTTATTACTTCAATTTACATCTCCATCACAGTCCCTTCCCTCCACACCTTCCCCCCTTCTCCCACTTATCCTACTCCTCCTGTGTCTGGTGCCCTACATATCAGCCCCCTTCAGTTCAGCAGTCATATGAGGGCTAAGAGCTTCCTCTTGCACTGGAGGCCTACATGGCAGCTCCACTCGGGCAAAGTATCCCACTAGCAAGTAACAAAGTCTATGTTCCTGTTCCTTTCAGTCTGTTTGTTGTAAGATAGTTATCCTGTACTATATGGCTAAAATCCAGTTATAAGTGAATAGATGTCATGTGCATCCTTCTGAGTCTGGGTTAGCTCACTCAGGATGAGCTTTTCTAGTTCCATCCATTTGGCTGCAAATTGCATGATTTCTTTGTTTCTGACAGCTGAGTAGTATTCCATTGTGTAAATGTACCACAGTTTTTTGGGTTTTTTTATCCATTCATTAGTTGAGGGAAATCTGGGTTGTTTCCAGTTTCTAGGTATTACAAATAAAGCTGCTATGAACATAGTTAAGGGGATGTCCTTGTGGATTGGTGAGGAATTGTTCATCTGTATAACCAGAAGTGGTATGGCTGGGTCTTGCGGTAGAGCTATTCCAAGTTTTCTTTCTTTATTTTTTCTTTCTTTCTTTCTTTCTTTCTTTCTTTCTTTCTTTCTTTTTTTTTTTTGGTTTGCTTGTTTAGTTATTTATTTATTTACTTTTGATTTATTTATTACTTCAAATTATATTTCTGTCTCAGGCTCCTCTCTCCACCCCTTCCGGTCCCACCCTCCCACCCTTGCCCCACTCTCACAGCTGTCCTACACTTCCAGAATGGGTTGCCCCTACATCAATCCTACCTCAGTTCAACAGTTAAGAGTTTCCTTTTGCACTGGGAGCCAATATGGCAACTCTATTAGGGCAAAGTGTTCCACTAACAGGTAACAAAGTCTATGTTCCTGTTTCTTTTGGTGTGTTGGTTGTAAGATAGTTATCCTGTACTACATGGCTAAAATCCAATTATAAGTGAATAGATGCCAATAAACAATACCAAAACTCTACAAACTCTTCCACAAAATAGAAACAGAAGGAACACTGACAAACTCATTCTATGAGGCCACAATCATCTTGACACCTAAACCACACAAAGACCCAACAAAGAAAGAGAATTTCAGACCAATTTCCCTTATGAACATAGATGCAAAAATACTCAATAAAATACTTGCAAACCAAATCCAAGAACACATCAAAAGTATCATACACCATGATCAAGTAGGCTTCATCCCAGGAATTCAGGTTCAACATACAAAAATTTATCAATGTAATCCACCATATAAACAAGCTAAAAGAAAAAAAAAAACACATGATCTTCTCACTAGGTGCTGAAAAAGCATTTGACAAAATCCAACACCCCTTCATGATAAAAGTCCTGGAGAGAACAGGCATACAAGGACCATACCTAGAAATAATAAAGGCAATATACAGCAAGCCAGTAGCCAACATCAAATTAAATGGAGAGAAACTTAAAGAATTTCCCCTAAAATCAGGGACAAGGCAAGGGTGCCCACTCTCTCCATATCTCTTCAACATAGTACTTGAAGGTCTTGCTAGAGCAATAAGACAACTAAAGGAGATCAAGGGGATACAAATTTGAAATGAAGAAGTCAAATTATCCCTATTTGCAGATGATATGATAGTATACATAAGTGACCCCAAAAATTCCACCAGAGAACTACTACAACTGATAAACACCTTCAGCAAGGTGGCTGGATACAAAATTAATTTTAAAAAAATCGGTAGCCCTTCTTTATAGAAAAGGTAAATAGACTGAGAAAGAAATCAGGGAAACAACCCCCTTCACAATAGCCACAAACAATATAAAATACCTGGGGTTAATTCTAACAAAGCAAGTGAAAGACCTGCACGACAAGAACTTCAAGTCATTGAATAAAGAAATTGAAGAGCATATCAGAAGATGGAAAGATCTTCCATGCTTATGGATAGGTAGGATCAGCATAATAAAAATGGCCATCCTACCAAAAGCAATATACAGATTCAATGCAATTCCTATCAAAATACCAACACAATTCTTTACAGACCTGGAAAAAACAATTCCCAACTTCATATGGAATAACAAAAAACCCAGAATAGCTAAATCAATCCTGCTGTACTTTTGATGTGAGCTTCATCACTGTTCATCTGGTGATTATACATACTGTTCCTGTCTAATTTATCACTTTTATATCACCGTTAGGGTGAATGAAACAACCGGGCTGCAAAACACTGAAACACAATTATAAATGGTGCTGGCGAGTGGCCAGAAGAGCCAGGGCAGGCTGCAGTCCTGGCCTCGAATTCATCACCATTTGCGTTGACAGCGCAACATCCATTTCAGTTATCACTTGATCCTTTTCTATTATTTCTTTCAGGGGAGGGTATCTAATCAGCATTATTTATTTGGAGCTGTGTTTTCTTAAAGCTTTTAAGAGACTACACTTACAAGGGCACACTTACTGTATTTAAGAAAATGCTCAAGGCAGGGGTTTATATTCTGAATGGTTTAAACAGAACAAATTAGTAAGAGCAGTTCTGAAAATTAAATTTTTGATCCCATGAATACTTTCTGTAGTGGTGGTGGTGTAGGAATGTATGAACAAAACATTCACATGAATGGAACTAGTGGAGCCTAATTATACTAGCCAGCTGTATCAGGAAACAATAATGGGCAAAAGGAAGGGTTACATCTAGTGGTTAATGATGCTTGAAGAACTGTACATCTATTAAGGGATGAACTGAAAATTGTGTGGGCTCGGGAGAGAAGCTGCTGCTGAGGATTCTAGGTTATCCGCATTGTGAGTTTTCTGCTGCCAGGAACAGGGACACACATCACTGCTCTGGATTGCTTACAGGCCAGATGCCCACTCACTCTGTTTCATTCTTCATATGATAGAAAAGACGTGTGATCCTTGACTTTAATGAGCACTGTTGCAACTTCTGTTGGTGCCTCCTATGGTTTATTCTGCTAACAGGATGTGCTCTTCCTGTAATTCAAATTACAATGATGCCTTTTTTGGCCTGTTCAGGATGCAACCAGTAGGAAAACGCTGATGAAAAACAACTGAAATTAGAAGAAAACCAGATTATTACCCGCATTGTGAGCCAAAGTTGAGCAATCTGGACAACTGCTACAGTGATGTTTTCTAACTTATAATTTTTTGATCAGTTTTACATGTTCATATATGAGAATGTTCAGTGCTTTTAAGAATATTAAATATATTAACTCATCTAATATTCAAATCAATACTATTATGTTTGTATCATCATTGCCCTACTCTACACATGCAGGGATTAAACTACAAGGATATTAAGGAGTTACACTAAAATCACACAACCCATATAGTGGCAAAACTTTAGAGTACAACCCATGGTTGTTTCTAAGATTCATCGCGTTATTAAATACATCATGTTTTTTGTTTTAATCTATACATTTGTTATTGGTAATAACACCATCCATAAATGTTTTAAATTTTCCTTTGCATGTATGTGCCTGTGTTTGTATGTTCATGGATCTGTGCATGTATGTGCAAAGGCCAGAGTTGGTGTTAGGTATATTTCTCTATCATTTTATCAAATAATTTTTCCAAATTTTTTTTGAAACTGTGGCTTGCTAAGTAGCCTAGACTGTCTGGCCAGAGACTTCCAAAGCTCTGCTGTCTCTGACCCTCAGTCCTGGGGTTACAGATGCTTGCTGTATGCTTCCCCAAGCATTCTTTTTTCCACACATAGTAAAGAGACCTCCACAGAGTGCTGAGTTCTCCAACCAAACCCAACAGGTGTCAAGGAAGAGCTGAGAAGCCCTAATTAGTTTCTTGGCTCCAGCTCCCCTTTTTGCAATTTTGCATTAGCCCAGTCTTATACACCCACCAAAGCCCACAGCCACTATGTGCTAGGAGCCCAACACCTTTTCATGGGCTCCAGATGGATTCCCATTTTCCTTGTACATATGACCCACCCTTTCTCCCTTTTCTGTCTCCTCCTTCCTAGCCTTGTTCTACTAAGGGTAATTACACAATGATGCTGAAATTGAATTGCAAAGATTATTATGTTTGACTCTTTACTAAGATTACCTCAA
Organism: Lophiomys imhausi; assembly: GCA_907164525.1. Classification (NCBI taxonomy): domain Eukaryota; kingdom Metazoa; phylum Chordata; class Mammalia; order Rodentia; family Muridae; genus Lophiomys; species Lophiomys imhausi. Next base: position 7,374,181 of record CAJQZJ010009351.1, on the reverse strand, counting down.
AAACTACAGGGAGTAACACAGTGCTGTTACATATAATGTATATGGTCCTTTTTTCAGTTTTAAAATTCTTAGAGTTAATATGGTACAAGTCAGCCACATGCTCATGTGAAATCTTCACTGGATACTTAAACCAAGACTTCATTGCAGATAAAACTAGTTGGGAAGTTAGTTTCTGACATGAATCTAGTTGATGGTGTTGAAATTATTGCAGTTCATAGACTCTCTAAAGGACAGATGCTTACCTGTAGGTACCACACCCTCCATCTGCAAATACTGTAAATTTCTGTGGCAACACCTGCATAGGAGGAAGGCACTGTGAATTTGCAAGTAAGCAAAGGCCATATGAAAAGGGGATTACACTGTCAGAAATAGTGTAATCACTCACAACATGACTAAGTGGAACTAGGGTAATTTAGGGGAAATAGTTTTGCACACACACAAATTTAATATTCACTGCTATACTTAAAGGAAGCAATACATATGGTTTAAGAGCTCTTGGCCATGGTGGGGCATCACAGTATCAAAGATTATATAATATGGCTTTGGTTTGAGGAGTAGAAAGTTCCATCTTAAGAAAAATACTGAAGTATATGTGTGTGTGGAAATTTCCTCATGGTTGCGTTCAGAATAATAGAACCAGAAGCTACACAAAAATGTTAATCATGTAATATTAGAACTGAGGTGACTGTGCTGCCTGAATATATATCCCTTATATATTTATGTATGTATTATCTCATATAGATTATAACAATAATACACAGAATATGTGTGTGACCACAGTCATCATTACTGCTATTCTTTCGGGACTTGTACAATTTTAAAATTCTATAATTAAACCAAGACATATGGATAGGTAATTTCTAGAAATTGATGTAGCATAAATATGGGCATTAACTATCATAAGACCCAGTAAAGGTGGGAATGGTTTACATAAATGCTAGTGGGGACCAACTTAACAACCAATACTAGAAGTGAAGAGAAAAGGCACAATCCTCAGTAAGTTCCTTCATACTTACAGTTTCAACCACATTTAAGCTACAGTAGGGAATTACAACTGCTTCTTTCTATTGATAGAGTCGCTGGATAATTGACCTCCTGGACCTTACTGTGTCAGGTTGTGTTTGTTGTATTTGGTTTTAGTCTTTTATGCCCTTGTGTGTAAGAATTGGTTCACAGTGTCAAACAAACACATTTTCTCTAGTTGAGAAAATGCACATTCATACCATACTGAAATCACTTCTGGTTCCAAGAGTAATACAAAGGATCACGTGGAGCTATAAAACTGCCATACTCTAATTCAACCCCCCAAAGAAATCACCATGCTGAGTGCATTTACATCATCACCTGATTGAGCAAAGGTCGGGCATTTTTAATCTGTTGTGGCTCCAGGAACTCTGGCAAGAATTTGGATTAGGAGGAATTGAGGAGTGAAGTCTTGCAGCTCAAGCAAGAGTTAAAGTAACCTTTGCAGGAACTGACTGTACAGGGTACAATTCTTAAACCAGAAGAAAGAAAGAGAATATGGCTGAAAATTAGAGTAGTCCATAGGCCAGTGATACTTGAATTGGGACTCAGTAAAGGAGAACTACAATTTCTGACAGAGAGAGAGAGAGAGAGAGAGAGAGAGAGAGAGAGAGAGAAAGAGAGAGAGAATACAAACTTCAGACCATTCCCTTGAGACTTGGGAGGTGATACTAACAGAGTAGCCACCAGACCCTCAAAAGACATGGGAAAGGAGGCAAGAGAGAACAATTATAGCACAGCATAATGGTGTTTGAATCTTGGTGCCCTTTGCAGGCTCTAAGAGGGACTGTGTGTGAACCCATCTCACAGTGCCATCTTGAGGGAAAGAAGATAAGAAGAACTAAGTTTTTACTCATGCAAACAATAAGTTGATTGAGCAGAATGGTTTCGACTGGTCAATATGGAGACATCTAAATGGCAAATGTAATGATTTTCTCCTCTATTTCCAGCTCTAATATGGATAATTCTTTAGAGGAAGATTAGTAGGCCAGTAACAGAAAGTGAACTATATTTTCTTTGCACACTTAATAACTAGTCAACATTTTTTGAATTGTTTTCCCTTCTTTACCTCCTTTCACCTTTCATCTTTTCCTCCTTTCTTCTTTTCTTTTTTCTTTTTTGTTTATTTATTACTTCAAGTTACATTTCCATCACAGTCCCCACTCTACACTTCCGGTCCCACTCCCCCACCCTCTCCCTCTTCTCCCAGAATTCATAATTATAAGGTATAACATACATTCCCAATGTCAAGTCCATATGTATTTAGCAACTAGTATTAATATTTTATTATCTATCTATCTCCATGAGTTTAAAGTTGTATACCTAACTCAGTTTCCATCCTAACTTACATTAACAACTTAAAAACATCTACTTAGATCTAAAACATCCTTTTAATTCCTAAACAACTTAAAATTTAACTGTGAGACTAGTCTATTTCTTGAGATTTTTTTTTTTATATTGAGATATGTCAGCTCCTGACAGCACCCCCTATTCTACTCTAAGCAGATGATGAGTATTGAAGAATCTCCATTTGGAGATGGTTGCATTAGTGGCAAGCTTGTCAGTGGGTAAGAAAAATCCCTTGCTTCAAGTGTAGACAGAATGATGTCTGAAAAGGACAAAACTTGGAAACAGGTAAGCTAGTTGACAGCCTAGCTCAGCCAAGGGAGGGTAGGTAAGTCCTTCATAATTCCTACTTTACAACTAATGTCTATCAGAGATTCTGGACCAAGAGGCTGAAGATAGATGTTCTAATGTTATGGAGAGAAATTGGGGACTGTCTAGGCAGCCAGTTGTCTGTCATTTCTTAGTTTTGGAAGTGGTTGGCTCTGTACTTCCTGTATAATCAGATATATTTATCCTTCTCAGGTCTCTGATGTGGTTGAAGACTAAATAGTTATAGTCTTCCTTCTTTTCTTATTTCCTTCTTTGATGTCTCTTATCTTTCTTTTCTTGACCCTTCACTAAATCAACAGTTAACACCCTCCCTTCCCTATATCTAGCATCTTAATAGGTTCATGGAATAAAAATCACATCTACAGGTATTTCCTACAGCATCATTATAAGGTAATGAAGTGAATGGGTAAACTATTGGGTGAATGGTGTATCACCCAGCAATATAAAGGAATAAATTTACTCATGCAAGTGATGACAATTAAGTTATTAACAAGCCAAACTCCAATGTTAATAAACTGTATTATTGTATGTCTGAAACATTTTGGAAAAGGCGATACTATAGTATTTGGAAATGCTTGTAATATCTTCCTCTCATTTTGATATGTTAACTCACCTTTCCAATGCTATGTATCCACAGGTTTGGGTTATGTACAAGAGCAAATGTATGGGTCAGTCCTTCTGGTCTGACATAATCCATAATCTCTGAAACATATCCTGTCCATCTACAGTCATCTTGTTGACAAATACCCTAAAGGTACTGATAGCTTAAACAGCCTCATTCTACTGATTATGTAACCCCCTATTCTAGGAAAAACACAAAGCCTAGTTTTATAACATAGTTTTTCCTTATAAAGGCCAGCTTCTGGCCTTTTCTGTATTACCATAATAATTTTCTTTCTTGTGATACAGAAATAATTCTTCATAGGAATAGTACAAGCAGTGGACCTGTAAAACTCACAGACAGGAGAAAAAACATCAAAGAAAAGACCAAGTGCAAATTAATAAAGCATAAAACACTTGTACCATATAAAAACTGGAAAAGCATCATTAGTTTTGCAAATTACTGGAAGAGTAATTGTCCCCAAGATGTTTGGGATCTTGCTACATCTCTATTGGAAAGCAGTGACATAATGTGGTAAGAAGATAAAACTGTCGTTCCCTCAAATGCTTGGAGGATAAAGATGGGAACATGATACGAACTTACCTGAACAAATGAATTCTGTGATGGTATAATGAAAACATGGGGGTTTGAGGTGTGTGTGTGTGTGTGTTGTGGTCCATGCACTTGAATGCAAGATACAAATGGCCTTGAATTTCTCTAAAACCATGAATAGAAGATTAACATTTTCCCCTCAGATATTTCCTTTTGCTTTGCTTTCCTTTTTTTTTTTTTAAGGCTGAAAGACCCAAGGGCAATCTATGTATTAGGGGATTGACTATAAAAGTGGTGTTTTGATTGTACTAGCTTCCTTGGAGTTAGCGACTCTTCATCAGTTTAAGGACATTAACTCATTCTGAGATGAAGCTATCAATGAACTCCTTTGGTTCTCTACATTTGATAGTCATTTTTGCAAACATATTCTATGTTGTGAGTGTGTTTCCTAACCACTCACACACCAACTAAGGGCTGACTGACTGCTGGAGCATTTTAACAACCTTGACCCTATCATGGAATCTCATTTCAACTAACTTGTATTTGAAGAGCCTTTTAATAAAAATAAACTAATAAATTCTTAGGACATTTATATCATGATCCTGGTAGTCCCAGTTTTCTAAATCATTTCCTAACTATAAATTATGGAACCAATACTCTCATTTTGTCCTGTGAAAACCAACTACTCATTAATTTCTCTTGACCTAAAAATGTCAAAAATATCATTGAGGTTGGGAAAATGACTTCTCATTGGATTCTTCAGTTTGTATAGTTCAAAATAAAAATTGCTAATATTTACATCATCTTAAGTCTTGAACAAAAATTGCAGATATATTTTCTCCTTGAATTCTTCAGTCAACACTGTTAAGTTTGATGCTACTTATATTATAGATAAGGACACCAAAGAGCCTAAAGCACCAAGTCAATATAACAGTAGAACTGGATTCACATCCAGGTATCGTATGTCCAAAGTCCAATATCTTTCTGGTAGGTTGGCCATGTGCATTTGCTGTGTTAATGTCCTTACACAGCCATGGAAGGATAAAAGTGATAACAGCGTCTGAGTAGTAATCCAAGATGTAGCCAATCTGAATTTTAATATCTGACTTTCATTCCTGTATTTATGTTAAAAACAAATCCAGGTGTGGTGACATGTGCTTATAAACCCAGTGCTGGGGAGACAGGAAGGTCCTTGATGCTCATTAGCCACTCCATCTAACCTACTTGCCAACTTCTAGGCTAGTGAGAGACTATGTCAAAAAATCAGGCAGACAGTGCATGAGGAGCACACGTATGTCTTCATGCACATGAACACACACACACACACACACACACACACACACACACACACACACATTGGTGATCTCAGCTATAAATCATCTTGTTTCCCCCAAAAAACAGAAGCCTGGAGCCTCATTTTGTGAGGCTAGAACAAGATAGCCATTGAGAAGTGATGGATTCTACTATGAGCACCCGGGCTGATTCAGAGTTGCTGGGCCATTGATGTTGGAGGTAAATGGATTTAAAAAGGGGGGGGGGATCTGAGCTGTGAACCACAGGCTTGGGAAGTCTACATAGAGATGGAATGAAAGAGACACAGCTTCACAGGGACATGGCTAGAAAACAGCTGAAGATATGAATGGTGTTCAGCTAAAAGAAGGGACAATCTTGTGTGTGTATTAATTACAGCCATTGCCCCCACTAGCAAGTCACAGAAGTAAGCAAGGAAAAGGAGACTGCCTTCTGCAGAGACTACCCAGTGAGCAACACAACATCAGAAAAATTTTGTTGCAGTTTCCTATGTGTTACACAGTGATAAAACATGACATTTAGACTTAAGGACTTTAAGTAGTCCCTTGGGCTATGTTTAGGGCACAGAACAGCTGTATGTATAATTAAATAAAGCTAATTTAAATAAATTAGATTTAGCAGAAAATCACTCAAAGTTTCCATTCATAAAAGTTTTTTTTTAATGTGAGTAGTTGTTAATATTATTTGTTAAAACTTCATATTTTGGAAAATCATAGGTTCTGGAACAAAAAATGCACATTAAAGTAGTAAAAATGGGGAAATTTTTTTTTCTTACAATTACATCTTGAAGGTGTAATTTTGCTGGTGTTTCATCCAGAGGAAATGCAGGTGGATGTTAGCAGTAAAATTGTATTGGTGCACCAAGAAAGTGAAATTGAATAAAAACATGGTTCTTCTAGTTTCTTTTACTGTGTGTATTTCACATGCCATACATGCATTTCAGGGACACCATTACTCTTGTCCCTGAGCACACATTGACATCAGTATTTATGTGAGAATCTATGTTCAAGAATTTGGTCAAATGTTAGATTTGGTCCTGAGCTGAAAAGAGGGGGAAGTGAGTGCTTCTTTAGTAAGGCCGGGAAATTTTAGAATAAAAATGAGCACGGAATGAGCTTTCACGTTCCTGGAAGTGGTGTTATAAAGTCATCTCCAGGGACCAGGCGATTGCTTTCATTGCAAAGCCTCAGGGGATATGGCTGAGAACCAAAGTGAATTAAAGCTTGACCTTTTTCAATATTGTCCTTCTTTACACTGACTCACAGATTTGCTTTCAGGTTTCAGGAATGAAGCACTTTGTTACTGCTTTTAGAGATCTGTGCTGGGGGTAAAAACGAGGGACTGTGACCAGCGCTTCTGCTTGCTCCTCGAGAGACAGGTGCACCCCACCGGATGAGTGCCAGGCGAGGATGCAGGGGATCACACCCAACCAGGAAAACGGCTCACTGAGACCTCATTTCAGAAACAAAAGACGCCATCGGAAATTGAGGAGAGCCCAATATGAAGAAACCTACTGTCTAGCCAATCCACAGGAAACTGATTTTTCTTTTCTTTTTTCTGGCCTTGTCTGACTCTCTCCCCCTTCCCTGTCTCAGTTCTCTTTAGGACCAGCTTAGTGCAAGCATTTTAAAAACTGTGCTCACTTCTAAAGATGGACTGACATGTTTAGGCTGCTTAATGCTATTCTAGAGCTAGCTGTCAGAAGGGAACTGGAGCAACTAAAGAGACTTAAAGAAAAAATAAGAGAAAGATTTGAATGGGCTCTTGTCAGTCAGTGATCAGTGACCAGGATGGTTCCCCTGAAGCAAAAAGATGATATTGTTCTCTCAATCATCATTAGTTATTTTAAGTGTCATGGGTAGAAAATAAATGCGATAATTACCCACCATGCATTTATCAAGACACATTCTTTGTCAATACAGCTCATCCAAATTGAGCTTTCTAAAGTGCTCTTACTTTGTACAGTTTTGTCACTATAGCTGAAGAATCATACACCACTGTGTCAGAAGCTGTATATATCCTTTGATTTGATTCAATGTTTTATATATGCATAATATATAAATGCTGCATATAATGCTTTATATAGATAGCCTAACCTTGAGCACCCAATTAGCATTAAGTAAAAGATGACTCCCAAGGCTTAGAAATAGCTCTAAATCTTTTAATTAGAATATAAAAGATAAATGTTATTCTGCACCCCCTTCAAATTTCTCTGATTCTGAATGAAAATTTGTTCTTTTTTTTTTTCATCATTAAGATAACCCTCACATTTTCATTCTCTCCTGATGTGTAATTTGCCTAAAATTCTGTAGAAGGGCTATCATTCCCCACTTCTCTTTATGCTCAGAGCTACTTCCTTGTGCTCAGTGTAGTTTGAGCCAAGGCTTCTGGTAAAATGTGCTTAGAGAATCAAAGTGTTTACTATTGACTGGAAAGAGACTTAGAAATACTGACTTCCCATTCTCAGTATGAAGATATTTGAGCCCATAATTTATCAGACCCTTGCAGCCTGGTGCTCATCCCTCAGTGTGTGTGTTGTAAAGATTCACCTCTCTCATAGGCTAGCTGGGACTTAGGTCCACACCTCATATGGATATCATGCTCCATCATTTGGAGGACTTAATGGCAATTTCATTGATTATCAGAAATTATCCATATGTCATGATGAACAGACCAATAAGCTTCTAAGTAAATGTCTGAACATTTTTAAATGATATAATCAATGTGGCAATTTCAATTGCAGCCATTAACATTTAAAATAGATGTGTTTTCTCTTTAAAGTCTACTAATTTATGTCTACCTGTGATTCCTGGCCAAAACAAAAATATACATCTAATTTAGAAGCAAAATTTCATTTTTGTTTCTGGAAGGAAGCCCCGTTAAAGTTTTACTTTGCCATTTTGTCATAACTGTAGCAAATGCCAAGTTACACCTCTACAAACCCAACTTGTTGATTGGTAGCTCAATACAACTACCATTCCTTCAGTCAATGCATAGATAAACAGGACTTACATTAAAAATAGTGTTGCTCTGAATGTGGTGGTACAGACTATAATCTTAGCTTGTGGAGGGCTGAGGCAGGAGGATTGCCACAAGTCCAAGGTTAGCCAGGAACACATAACAAAATTGTCTTTAAAATTATTGCCTTTGGTAAATTATCATTTGAAAATATTTTTATATATTTTATGCTTAGTTAAACATGTTTTATTAATTTATTTTTTCAGTTACATCTTGATTACAGTCCCCTCCCTCCTCCCTCCTTCCCTACACCCTCTTCCTCATCTCTCTCCTTTCCTTCTCCTTAAATGAGGTGGGCCCCCATAAATCAAACTGCCTCAGCTCATCAGTCATGTGAGGGCCAAGAGCTTCCACTTGTACTGTGAGGTGTTCCACTAATATGCAACAGGGTCCATGACTCACTGCTGGGTGGAATTTTTCATAGGATAACATATTTGCTTTAATGGCAAGAAATGAAAAATGGTCTTAATTTCATGTTAGAATGTTAGACTGCAGGTTACCACATAGCTCACACTCTCTTGGATATCAGCTTATAAGTTTTCTTCTTATATGGAAAGAATATTTTCATTGCTTGATATTTAAAAATGCAGTTAAGAGATTTAAAAAGTTATGAGTAAATTAAGGATTACTACAGTTCAAACTTGTTTTCTAAATCTCTAAGAGTTGAAGTAATTCAGAGCTAAGATAAAATATTTGAGCGGTGTGGTGTTAACTCATGTCTTTAATTCCAGCAGAGACAGGTGGAGCACTATAGAGTTAGTTGTCTTCTAAATTCTTAGAGTTACAATGAAGAGGGTGATGATGGTTCACACCTTTAATCCCAACACTTGAGAGGCATATACCTTTAATCTCAACACACTGGACACAGAAGCATGCAGATCTCTGAGTTCAAAGCCAGCCTGACACAGAGCAAGCTCCAAATAGAGAAAAATTTAGATCCAGGAGTGGTGGTTCACACCTTTAATCCCACCAACTGGGAGGCACATGCCTTTGATCCTAACACTTGGGAGACAGAGGCAGGCACATAGGATTTACAATGATTTTAGTTTAAAAGCCACTTGCAAAAGGCAAGCTGAAATTCAAAGTGAATGTCCTTTGTGGTCTCAAAAATATATGCACTTAAATGTATATTCAATTCCAAAATTTCAAAAGAATTATTTTACATCTCCAATGAAAGATAATACTTTTTATATTGCCAAAAACCCAATTTTTTTTAAAGGAAAGATATTACCTGCCAAAAAAGTAGCACCCAAGAGTTAGGATTAGGGCAGGGCTTTGTTCTTATCTTTCCAGGAGATTAAAAGCATCCATCTTAGGAGTCCAGGGACAACTGGACAACTGAAACTTCTGAAGAAAAGGAACCAGATACCAAAGAAGATAATTAGCCCAGATGATCCAGCTTCCAGACTGCATCAATAACTGTTTTCTCAAAAATCTACATCCAGAACAACTTCAAAATGACTAACTAAGATGGTCCAACCTCACAGACTGTTCCTGTCAAGACATTAGTAAAGTCCTGAACTTCCCCACCCAAAGTTCAGCATCTGACTACAAACTTCTCAGGACATTTAAATAGCTGAGCACAAAAAGACTGGACAACAAATGTTGCTATTAACTTGCTTAATCATTTTTCCATTCTTATTTGGGTCCCAAACAGGTTTCCTACTTCCCGAATCAGCAGGAAGCAGTTTTAAGAGAATAATGCCCCATTCCCAGAAGGTGGAGTGGGTGATTTTTTTTTTTTTGGTCATTTGATGGGTTATTGATGTTTGTTGTTATTTAGGGAGATTGGTTACAAGTTGTTAAATTGTCTTGTTAAACAAGGTTTAGGAAGTTAGACCCAGGGATTTCTCTCGCTTTCTTTTTCTCTATCCTTCTTTCCCTATTATGTAGGGGGAAAAACTTGAAAATAAAAAAGGGGGGATATAGACATAATATAGGATTGATAAAGAAAAAGGGATAGATTATTGAATCTACTCATATATCTTTGTATATTAATACAAAATTGAGGTTATATTTGGCTACACTGGTATAGATCTTTGTATATTGATACAAAATTAAAGTTAACTCTTTTTAAGGTATTGTACCTATGTAATTCTTAAAAATGCAATGTGAAGTTCTAGGCCTTTTGATAGCAACTATCACAAACTGTATAGGATAACTAAGAAATGCAAACTAATAGTCATTCAAATTTGTCATTTTGTTAGGAACTAGTTTAGTGTATCACAGATGTTCTCTAAGTTAATCAGAAATAAAGATGTTAGGAGACAAACAACATTTGCTTATTCAAATATACAGAGATAGATAGATGATCTTCAAAAACCTCAAGAGATCTGTAGAATATGGCATTTAAAGATGTTTTCTTAAGATTGTTTGATATTGAGACATTTCAGCTTCTGACAACACACCCCATACTACTTTAAGTAGATGATGGGCATCAAAGATTCTCCATTTGGAGATGGCTGCGTTACTGGCAAGCTAGCCATAGGACAAAAAAACAAAACAAAACAAAAAAAAAGCCCTTTCTTCAACTGTAGACAGAATGCTGTCAAAAAAGGACAAAACTTGGAAGCAGGTAAGTTGACAGCCTAGCTCTGCCAAGACAGGGTAGCAAGTCCTTCCTAATTCCTGCTTTACAATTAATTTATGTCAGAGATACTGGGCCAAAAGGCTGAAGATAGATGCTCCATTGTTATAGAAAAGAATTGGGATGCAGCTGGTTGTTTGTCATTCCTTAGTTTCGGAAGATGCTTGCTCTTCACTTCTTCTTTATTCAGGGATATTTATCCTTCTCAGGTCTGTGATGTGGTTGAAGACTAGATATAGTCTCACAGTTAAGTTTTAAGTTATTTAGGAATTAAAAGGATGTTCTAGGACTAAGATGATGTTTTTAAGTTGGTAATGCAAGTTAGGATGTAAACTGAGTTAGGAATAGAAGTTTAAAGACATCAAGATAGATACATAATAGAATATTATTACTAGTGGCTAAATACATATGGACTAGATATTAGAAATGTATGTTATACCATATACTTTTCATAATTCTTGCCTAATTGTTTAAAAAATATTCATGGTACACAGGAAATGGGCCAAAAAAAAGAATGGGAAAATCACCAACCACAAAAATTGTAACCCTCAAAGAAAAAATAGAATATATTGCAAGTTTTGAAATTTAATATCACAAATATTTCATTTGAGAGTCTATTGCATAAGTAGCCTCTGGAATGATTTGTTTGAGGAGTAAAAAATTTACTGGCACAAAAATATTTTCAACATTAAAAAATACCAGTGTTAATCTGTATGGCAGACTTTAAAAAAAACATTACTTTTTTTTCTTTTTTTTCCCCCTTTATTTTTTATTTCTTCAAGTTACATCTCAATCGCAGTCCCCTCCCTATTCCCCCCTCCAGTCGCACCCTCCCACCCTCAACCCCCCATCCTCTTCCCTTTTTTTTAAGTTTAAGGTACATCTTATTTCCCCCTACAGTTTCCCCTTTCAGTCAAACAAATGGCTCTTTCTCTTATAATAATAAATACAATACAAAACAACAGAGGTAATTAGGCCACAGTTATGAGGGTTATATGGCTTAGCGTAATTCCCAATGTCCAGTCCATATGTATTTGGCACCTGACTTTAATGTTCTACTATCTAACCATCTCCATGAGTTTAAAGTTCTATATCTAACTCAACATTCATATTAACTTGCAACACAATTTAAAAGCATTTTCTTAGATCTATAACACTCTCTTGATTCCTAAACAACTCAAAATTTAATTATGAGACTCTAGCTATCTGTTCTTCAACCACTTCAGAGACCTGAGAGGGATGAATATATCTGATTTTATACGAAGTACAGGGCCTGCAGCTTCCCAAACTAAGAAATGACATACCAGTGGCTGCCTGGACAGTTCCCATTTTCTCTCCATATATTACAGCATCGATCTTCACTTGTGTGGCCCCGTTTCTCTGTCAGACATTGATTGTAGAGCAGGGGTTATGAAGGACTTGCCTACCCTGTCTTGGCAGAGCTAGGCTGTCGACTTACCTGCTTCCAGGTTTTGTTCTTTTTGGACACCATTCTGTCTACAGTTGGAGAAAGGGGCTTTTCCTGCCAAAAGATAGGCTTGCAACTAATTCAATCATCTCCCACTGGAGATTTTTCGATGCTCATCTTCTACTTGGGGTAGAATAGGGGGTGCTGTCAGGAGTTGATATGTCTCGATATAAAAAAATCTAAAGTTACACAAACATCTTTCAATGCCATATTCTGCAGATCTCCTGAGGATTTTGAAGAGGCCCTACCTATCTCTTATATTAGGGTAAGCAGATGTTGCTTGTCTTGTAGCAGGTTTATTTCTGATTAGCTTAGAAAGTAGCTATAATAGGCTGTCATAGTACCTAACAGAATGACCGGCTTACATAGCCATTAGTTTGCATTTCTTAATTATCCTAAACAGTTTATGACAATTAGTAGTAAAAGGCAGAAACATCACATTTCATTTTTTTCTTTACCTCCTAGCCCTTCCATCCCATTTCTCTGGGGTGGGGTGTCCTTATATAACAGTCCCTCATCTCAGTTGAGAGGTCGTATGAGGGCCAAGAGCTTCCTCATTCACTGGGGATCTACGAGGCAATAACACCAGAGAAAAGTGTCTCATTGCCCGGGAGAGAGAACTAAAAAAAAAACAAATAAGAAGGCAAATAGATAAAAAAAGACTAAAAAAATAGAAAAAAAATAGAAAAAATAAATAAAAAATAAAAAGTTTATGTCCAAGTTCCCTTTGGTGTGTTAGTTTTAGTATCGATACCTTATACTATATAGCTAAAATCCTACTATAAGTGAATAGATGCCATATGCATCCTTCTGAGTCTGGGTTAGCTTACTCAGGATGAGCTTTTCTAGTTCCATCCATTTGGCTGCAAATTGCATAATTTCATTGTTCCTGATAGCTGAATAGTATTCCATTGTGTAGATGTACCACAGTTTTTTAACCCATTCTTCAGTTGAGGGACATCTGGGTTGTTTCCAGTTTCTAGCTATTACAAATAAGGCTGCTATAAACATAGATGAGGAAACTTCCTTATGATTCCGTGAAGAGGCATTTGGGTGGATACCCAGAAGTGGTATGGCTGGGTCCTGAGGCAAAGCTATTCCAAGTTTTCTAAGATATTGCCAGATTGACCTCCATAGTGGTTGCACAAGCCTGCATTCCCACCAGCAATGGAGTAGGGTACCCCTTTCTCCACACCCTCGCCAGCATGTGCTGTCATTTGAGCTTTTGATCTTAGCCATTCTGACAGGTGTGAGATGGAATCTCAGAGTTGTCTTGAGTTGCATTTCTCTGACGATTAAGGATGCTGAGCATTTCTTCAAGTGTCTCTCAGCCATTAGGGATTCCTCCTTTGTGAACTCTCTGTTTAGCTCTGTTCTCCATTTTTTGATTGGATTATTTGGTTTCTTGGCATTTAATTTCTTGAGTTCTTTGTAGATTTTGGATATTAGCCCTCTGTCAGATGTGGGGTTGGTGAAGATTTTCTCCCAGTCTGTAGGCTGCCGTTTTGTTCGAATGATGGTGTCTTTTGCCTTACAGAAGCTTTTCAGTTTCATGAGGTCCCATTTATTGATTGTTGATCTCAGCTCCTGAGCTGTTGGTGTTCTGTTCAGGAAGTTGTCGCCTGTGCCAATGAGTTAGATGGTTTCTCCCACTTTTTCTTCTAGTAGATTTAGTGTGACCGGCCTTATTTTAAGGTCTTTGATCCACTTGGACTTAAGTTTTGTACAAGGTGATAAGTATGGGTCTAATTTCATTCTTTTACAAGTGGACATCCAGTTGGACCAGCACCATTTGTTGAAGATGCTGTCCTTCCATTGTGCCATTTTGGCTTCTTTGTCAAAAATTAGGTGGCCATAAGTGTGTGGGTCTATTTCTGGATCTTCAATTCGATTCCATTGATCTACTGGTCTGTTTCTATACCAATACCATGCTGTTTTTACAACTATTGCTCTGTAGTACAGCTTGAAATCTGGGATGGTGATACCTCCAGATTTTTTTTATTGTTCAGGATTGATTTAGCTATTCTGGGCTTTTTGTTGTTCCATATAAAATCGAGAATAGCTCTTTCCAAGTCTATAAAAAATTGTGTTGGTATTTTGAAAGGAATTGCATTGAATCTATATATTGCTTTTGGTAGGATGGCCATTTTTATTATGTGGATCCTACCTATCCATGAGCATGGGAGATCTTTCCATCTTCTAAAGGCCTCTTCCATTTCTTTCTTCAAGGGCTTGAAGTTTTTGTTTTACAGGTCCTTTACTTGCTTGGTTAGAGTTACCCCCAGCTATTTTATGTTGTTTGTGGCTATTGTGAAGGGGGTTGTTTCCCTCATCTCTTTCTCAGCCCATTTGTTTGTTGTATAAAGAAGGGCTTCTGATTTTTTTGAATTAATTTTGTATCCAGCCACTTTGCTGAAGGTGTTTATTAGCTGTAAGAGTGCTCTGGTGGAATTTTTGGGGTCACTTATGTATACTATCATATCATCTGCAAATAGGAATAATTTGACTTCTTTGTTTTCGATGTTTATCCCCTTGATCTCCTTTAGTTTTCTTATTGCTCTAGCAAGAACTTCAAGTACTATATTGAAGAGATATGGTGAAAGTGGACATCCTTGTCTTGTCCCTAAGTTTAGAGGAAATGCTTCAAGTTTCTCTCCATTTAATTTGATGTTGGCCACTGGCCTGCTGTATATTGCCTTTATTATTTCTAGGTATGGTCCTTGTATGCCCGTTCTCTCCAGAACTTTTAGCATGAAGGGTGTTGGATTTTGTCAAATGCTTTTTTTGCATCTAGCAAGATTATCATGTGGTTTTTTTTCTTTCATCTTGTTTATATGGTGAATGATGTTGATAGACTTTGGTATATTGAACCATCCCTGCATTCCTGGGATGAAGCCTACTTGATCATGCTGTATGATACTTTTGATGTGTTCTTGAATTCTGTTTGCTAGTATTTTATTAAGTATTTTTGTATCTATGTTCATGAGGGAGATTGGTCTGAAGTTCTCTTTCTTTGTTGGGTCTTTGTGTGGTTTAGGAATCAGGGTGACTGTGGCCTCATAGAATGAGTTTGGCAATGTTCTTTCTGATTCTATTTGGTGAAAGAGTTTGAAAAGTATTGGTGTTAGCTCCTCTTTGAATGTCCTGTAGAATTCCATGCTAAAGCCATCTGGCCCTGGGCTTTTTTTGGTTGGGAGATTTTTTTTTTAATAATTTATTTTTTATTTCTTCAAGTTACATCTCAATCACAATCCCCTTCCTACTCCCCCCTCCAGTCCCAACCTTCCACCCTCCTCCCCCTCAACCTCCCATCCTCGTCCCTTCTTTTTTTTTTTTTTTAGTTTAAGGTATTTCTTTTTCCCCCCAACAGCTCTCCCTTTCAGTCCAAAAAATGGTTCTTTTTTTTATAACTATAAATACAATACAAAACAACAGAAATAAATAGGCCACAATTATAAGAGTTATATGGCTTAGCATACATTCCCAATGTCCAGTCCATATGTATTTGGCACCTGACTTTAACATGCTACTATCTAACCATCTCCATGAGTTTAAAGTTCTATATCTAAATCAGCTTTCATACTAACTTGCCTCATAATTTTAAAAATATCTTCTTAGATCCAGAACACCCTCTTGATTCCTAAACAACTCAAAATTTAACTATGAGACTCTAGCTATCTATTCTTCAACCACCTCAGAGACCTGAGAGGGATAAATATATCTGATTATATAGGAAGTGCAGGGCCCACAGCTTCCAAAACTAAGAAATGACATACCAGTGGCTGACTGGACAGTTCCTATTTTCTCTCCATACATTACAGCATCAATATTCAGCCATTTGGCCCCGTTTCTCTGACAGACATTGATTGTAGAGCAGGAATTATGAAGGACTTACCTACCCTGTCTTGGCAGAGCTAGGCTGTCGACTTATCTGCTTCCAAGTTTTGTCCTTTTTGGACAGAAGTCTGTCTAGAGTTGAAGCAAGGGGTTTTTCTTGCCAAGAGAAAGGCTTACCACCAATTCAATCATCTCCCACTGGAGATTCTTCGATGCTCATCTTCTACTTGGAAGAGAATATGGGGTGCTGTCAGGAGCTGACATGTCTCAATATCAAAAAAATCTTAGGTTAAGAAAACATCTTTGAATGCCATATTCTGCAGATCTCTTGAGGTTTTTGAAGATGCACTATCTATCTCTTATATTAGATAAGCAAATATTGCTTGTCTCTTAGCAACTTGATTTCTGAGTAGCTTAGAAAATAACTGTGATAGACTGTCATAGTAACTAACAAAATGACACGTTTTCATGACTATTAGTTTCCGTTTCTTAATTATCCTAAACAGTTTATGTCGGTTGGTAGCAAGAGGTCAAAACTTGACATTTCATTTTTAAGTATTACTACGAACAATACCTTTAAGAAGCGTTGCCCTTAATTTTGTATCAATATACAAAGATCAATACCGATGTAGCCCAATACAATCTTAATTTTTCATCAATATACAAGGGTCAATACCATTGTGGTCAAATATAATCTTAATTTTGTATCAATATACAAAGATCAATGGGAGATTTTTAATGACTGTTTTTATTTCCTTAGGGGTTATAGGGCTGTTTAATCTGTTTATCTGATCTTGATTTAGCTTCCGTAGGTGGAATCTATCAAGAAAATTGTCCATTTCACTTAAGTTTTCAAATTTGGTGGAGTATAGATTTTTAAAGTAGGATCCAAATATTCTCTGGATTTCCTCAATGTCTGTTGTTATTTCTCCCTTTTCATTTCTGATTTTGTTGATTTATGTTTTCTCCCTCTGTCTTTTAGTTAATTTGGCTAAGGGTCTGTCTATTTTGTTGATTTTCTCGAAGAACCAACTCTTGGTTTCATAGATTCTTTGTATAGTTCTTTTTGTTTCTAAGTTGTTGATTTCAGCCCTAAGTTTGATGATCTCCTGCATTCTGCTCCCCTTGGGAGTGTTTCCTTCTTTTTTTTTTTTCCAATTCACCCAGTTTAGCTGTTAATTCACTAATATGAGCTGTCACAATTTTCTTTTTGAAGGCACTTAGTGCTATGAACTTTCCTCGTAGCACAGCTTTCATTGTGTCCCATAGGTTTGGGTATATTGTGTCTTCATTTTCATTGGATTTTAAGAAGTCTTTGATTTCCTTCTTTTTTTCTTCCCTGACCCAGTGGTCCTCTAGTAAAGAGTTGTTTAACTTCCATGTGCGTGTAGCCTTTCTGTTGATTCTTTTGCTGTTGAAGTCCAGCTTTATTCCATGGTGGTCTGATAAGATACAAGGGGTTATTTCAATTTTCTTGTATCTGTTGAGGCTATCTTTGTGTCCAACTATATGGTCGATTTTGGAGAAGGTTCCATGAGGTGCTGAAACGAAGGTGTATTCTTTTGTGTTTGGGTGAAACGTTCTGTAGATATCTGTTAGGTCCATTTGGTTCATGATCTCTGTTAGACTCATTATTTCTCTGTTTGGCTTCTGTCTTGATGATCTGTCCATAGTTGTGAGTGGGGTGTTGAAGTTAAAGTGTTTGGATCGATGTGCAATTTTAGTTTTAGAAGTGTTTCTTTCATAAATGTAGGTGCCTTTTTATTTGGGGCATAGATGTTCAATATTGAGATGTCCTCTTGGTGGATATTTCCTTTAATGAGTATGTAATGCCCTTCTCTGTCTTTTTTTATTAACTTCAATTGGAAGTCTATTTTGTTTGATATTAGGGTGGCTACTCCAGCTTGTTTCCTGGGTCCGTTTGCTTGGAAAACCTTTTCCTAGCCCTTTACTCTGAGATAGTGTTTATCTTCAATAGTGAGGTGTGTTTCTTGTATACAGCAAAAAGATGGGTCTTGTTTACGGATCCAGTCTGTAAGTCTGTGTCTTTTTATTGGCGAGTTGAGTCCATTGATGTTGATGGATATTAGTGACCAGGGGTTGTTATTTCCCATTATTTTGGTATAGCTAGTCGTCTTGTGTTTCTTTTTGTTTAGTTGCTGTGGAGGTTTCTATTTCCTCTGTTTTCTTGGGTGTAGTTATATTCTCTGTGTTGAAGTTTTCCTTCTAGAATCTTCTGTAGGGCTGGGCTTGTGGGGAGATATTGTTTGAATTTGATTTTTTCACGGAATATCTTGTTTTCTCCATCTATGTTGCTAGAGAGTTTTGCTGGGTATAGTAGTCTGGCTGGGCACCTATGTTCTCTCAGGGCTTGTAGGACATCTGTCCAGGCCCTTCTAGCTTTTAAAGTTTCTGAGGAGAAGTCAGGTGTGATTCTGATGGGTTTGCCATTGTATGTGACTTGACCTTTTTCTCTTACAGCTTTTAATATCCTTTCTTTGTTCTCTACATTTGAAGTTTCTATTATTATGTAGCGAGAGGAGTTTCTTTTCTGATCTAATCTGTTTGGTGTTCTGTAAGCCTCTTGGATTTTTACTGGCATCTCTTTCTTTAGATTTGGGAGGTTTTCTTCTATGATTTTGTTGAAGATATTTCCTGGACCATGGAGTTGGGAGTCTTCTCTTTCCTCTATGCCTATAATTCTTAGGTTCCGTCTTTTCATTGAGTCCTTGATTTCTTGGATGTTGTGGGTGAGAGATTTTTTAGCTTTCTCATTTTCTTTGGATGTTGTACTGATTTCTTCCATCGAATCATCCATGCCTGACATCCTGTCTTCCATCTCTTTCATCCTGTTTTTGATACTCACATTCGTAGTTCCTGTTATCTTCCCTTGATTCTCCATTTCCTCTTTTAACTCTGACTGTGTTTTCTTTATTGTTTCCATTTCTATTTTCATGTCTTGAATGGTATTGTTCGTTTTGTACATTTCCTTCTCCAGTTTGCTTGTTTTTGCCTGGAAATCTTTCATTGTTCTGTCCTTTTCCTGTTCAAGCTGGGTCACCTTGGCTTGGAGCTCTTTAATGGTGTTATTCGTTGTTTTGACTTGTAAAATTGTGGCTTCTTTGAATTCCTTCATAGATTTAAGTTCTTCTTGAAGGGATTCTATCACTTTCCATAATGTAGAATTGTCATTGTTTTCATGTGTTACAGCTGTGGTGAGGTTGTTCGGGCTGGATGGAATAGCGTTGCTTTCTTTTGTTGGAGTCATTTCACTCTGGTTTTTGTTGTTGTTGTTGTTGTTGTTGTTTTGGTCTTGGGCCTCTGGCCATGTGGAATTTTTTAGCTGTCTTCTGGACTTGGGTTCAAAGGGGGCGCTTTGGTGTAGGAGTCGAGTTGTCTTACTCCACCTATAAGGTGAGTCATTCAGCCCCGCCTCCTAGGTGGAGACCTAACTAATCCAGGTGATGGAGCTGTGTACAAGTAAGCTCTGGTTCCCCGCCAGAAGGGCCATTACTAGTACAAAAGTCTGATATACGACAGTTTCAAATATCTCTCAGTTTGCCTGGGGTTGTTTCCTGTGGTGGGTAAATCTGCCTTTCACCCCCAATACCCTTGCTACTCCCGTGGCTTGAAAACTGTCCAGTGATGTCACAGCAGTGGATTGCAATCTGTAGTCTGAAGGTATTTTGCAGCCGAGCAAGCTGCGCTCACTTCCAAGGGTCGCAACCTTTTGCCAGATAGCTGGATCTTCTGTGCAAGACTTGGGGGTGCCCTGCAGGATAGGGATTATATCTGTGTGAGATATAAATCTGCCCACTGGATATTAAATTGGAACTTACCTGGCGCCTCTCCTGGTGGGGGATGGGGGATCCCAATTCCTGGGTCCAGCGGCTTCCTTGCGTGTCCGAGAGTGGGAATGAGTGTCCTGCCCAGGGACTCTCAGTGGTCCCTGGGTAGTTGGGTGAGATCTAGAGGGGCTCGAGCAGTTTGTACAGTGTCCTGCAACACTCACCGCCCTGTGACTGTTACCCCTGAAATCAAAATATGTCCGCCCAGGCTGCGCCATCTTGGATCCCCAATAAATATTTCTTAATGAAGTTTATAAAACTTCCATTTCTCAGGACTCCAGTGGTCTAGAAATCAAAACACCTGCTTCTAGGGGAAAAGTTCCTTCCTTTAAAGCTGAGGCCTAAGGAGTCTCACTATGAGAGTGAGCCTGAAATTTTTTAAAAAATGGGGATTTCATAAAAATTGTTCTTAGGTTGAACCATCATCTAGGCAAAGATGTTGATCACTTACAACCTCTCAGAGAGCTTTGTCACCAGAAGTCACATGACTTTTAATCCCCAAAATGTCCAGGACAAAATGACTATGGACACCGTCTCCAGACATCTCTAAATAAATTTACACTCATGCTAAGAAATACCCTTGTTTACCCAGAATGAGTAGATAGCTAATAATAATTTCTAATAGCTTTTGCTGATTGCAATATGGCTACCGCCTTTTAATTTTGCTTGGTATGTACACCATACCATTTGGTAAGTATTTTTATTATTTTGTTATTCCAAGTTACATCCTGATCACAGTCCCCTCTCTCCTCCCCATCCTGTCCCACCGTCCCATTCTCACCACCCTCTCCCACCTCTCCTTCTCCTCAGATGAAGGGAGCCCCCTGCCACCATCAGCCCACCCAGTTCTTCAAGTCACATCAGAGCTAAGAGTATCATATTCCACTGAGGTCAGCTACCACCACTATGCACCCCCCCTTTACTTGCTAAGGGGCTGCATGAAGACCAAGCTGCCTATCAGCTACATATTCTCATACAGGGCCTACATCCAGTCTATGTAAGTTTTTTGGTGGTGCTTTCGATTCAGTAAGCCTCCAAAGGTATAGGTTGGTGGGTTCTGTTGGTCTTCATGTGGAGTTATTGTCCCCTCCAGATCCCTCTATTCTTCCTGCCACAGCTCCACCTAATGTTTGGCTGTGTGTCTCAGCATCTGTTTTGATCCCCTGCTGCATTGGGTCTCTCAGAGGATAGTTATGCTTTATTCCTGTCTTGTTTGGATCTGCGGAATGTAGGATAGTTATCCTGAACTATATGGCTAGTATCCACTTGTAAGTGAGTACATACCATGTGTATCTTTCTGCATCTGGATTACCTCACTCAGGATGATCTTTTCTAGTTTCATCCATTTGCTTGCATATTGCATGATTTCCTTGCTTTTTTCCATTTTTTATAGTTTATTTTTATATCTTCAAGTTACATCTCAATCACAATCCCTTCCCTACTCCCCCCTCCAGTCACACCCTCCCACCCTCTTCCCACTCAACCCCTCATCCCCTCATCCTCTTCCCCCTTTTTTTAAGTTTAAGGTATATCTTTTTCCCCCAACAGCTCCCCCTTTCAGTCCAACAAATGATTCTTTCTCTTACAACAATAAATACAATACAAAACAACAGAAATAAATAGGCCACAATTATGAGAGTTATATGGCTTAGCATACATTCCCAATGTCCAGTCCATATGTATTTGGCACCTGACTTTAACATTCTACTATCTAACCATCTCCATGAGTTTAAAGTTCTATATTTAACTCAGCTTTCATACTAACTTGCATCACAATTTTAAAAACATCTTCTTAGATCCAGGACACCCTCTTGATTCCTAAACAACTCAAAATTTAACTATGAGACTCTAGCTATCTATTCTTCAACCACCTCAGAGACCTGAGAGGGATAAATATATTTGATTATATAGGAAGTGCAGGGCCCACAGTTTCCAAAACTAAGAAATGGCATATCAGTGGCTGCCTGGTCAGTTACCATTTTCTCTCCATACATTACAGCATCAATCTTCAGGTGTTTGGCCCCATTTCTCTGACAGACATTGATTGTAGAGCAGGAATTACGAAGGACTTGCCTACCCTGTCTTGGCAGAACTAGGCTGTCGACTTACCTGCTTCCAAGTTTTGTCCTTTTTGGACAGCATTCTGTCTACAGTTGAAGCAAGGGGTTTTTCTTGCCAAGAGATAGGCTTGCAAATAATTCAACCATCTCCCACTGGAGATTCTTTGATGCTCATCTTCTACTTGGAGTAGAATAGGGGGTACTGTCAGAGTTGACATGTCTCGATATCAAAAAATCTAAAGTTAAGAAAACATCTTTGAATGCCATATTCTGCAGATCTCTTGAGGTTTTTGAAGATGCCCTATCTTTGTATATTGATACAAAATTAAGATTATTTTTGGCCACATTGGTATTGATCTTGCATATTGATACAAAATTAAGGGTAATGGTTTTTAAAGGTATTGTACTAGCTTAAAAATGAAATGTGAAGTTTTGGCCTTTTGCTACCAACTGTCATAAACTGTTTAGAATAATTAAGAAATGCAAACTAATAGTCATGCAAGCTTGTCATTTTGTTAGGTACTATGACAGTCTATCACAGTTATTTTCTAAGCTAATCAGAAATCAAGTTACTAAGAGATTTCCTTGCCTTTAATAAGTGAGTAGTATTCCATTGTGTCAATGTACCACAGTTTCTTTATCCATTCTTTGGTTGGCGGACATCTAGGTTGTTTCTAGTTTCTAGCTATTATGAAAAAAAAAAACCTGTTAAGAACATAGTTGAGCTGATAGTTTTCTGAGAAACTGCCAGATTGATTTCCAAAGTAGTTGTACAAGTTTGCACTCCCATCAATAATGGAGGAGTGTTCCTCTTTCTCCATATCCTCGCCATGATGTACTGTCACCTGGATTTTTGATCTTAGCCATTCTGACCTGTGTAAGATGGAATCTCAGAGTCAGTTTGTTTTGCATTTTCCTGATGACTAAGGCTATAGGATATTGAGCATTTCTTCAAGTGTCTCTCAGCCATTAGAGATTCCTCTGTAGTGAATTCTTGGTTTAGCTCTGTACCTCATTTTTTATTGGATTATGCGGTTTGTTGGTGTTTAATTTCTTGAATTCTTCATATATTTCAGATATTAGCCCTCTGTCAGATGTGGAGTTAGTGAAGATCTTTTCCCAATCTGTAGGCTGCCAATTTGATCTAATGACAGTGTCCTTTGCCTTCCAGAAGCTTTTCAGTTTCATGAGATCCCATTTATTGATTGTTGGTCTTAGAGCCTGAGCTATTGGTGTTCTGTTCAGGAAGTTGTCCCCTGTGACAATGACTTCAAGACTTTTCCCTACTTTCTCTTCTATTAGATTTAGTGTATCCGATTTTATGTTGAAGTCTTTGATTCATTTGAAGTTGAGTTTTGGGTCTATCTGCATTTTTTTACGTGTTGACATCCAGTTATACCAGCACCATTTGCTGAAGATGCTTTCCTTTGTCCATTGTGTGGTTTTGACTTCTTTGTCAAAAATTAAGTGACCATAAGTGTGTGGGTTTATTTCTGGGTCTTCAAATTGATTCCATTGTCCAGCCTGTCTGTTTCTATGCAAGAACCATGCTGTTTTTATTACTATTGTTCTATAGTACAGCTTGAAATCAGGGATGGCGATGCTTCCAGAAGTTCTTTTATTTTACAGAATTGTTTTTAACTATTCTGGATTTTTTGTTTTTCCATACGAAGTTGAGAATTGTTTTTTTCAAGGTCTGTAAAGAGTTGTATTGGTATTTTTATGGGAATTGTATTGAGTCAGTAGATTGTTTTTGGTAAGATGGCCATTTTTATTATGTTGATCCTACCTATCCATGAGCATGGGAGATCTTTTTATCTTCTGATATATTCTTCAGTTTCTTTCTTCAGCATCTTAACTTTCACTTGCTTGGTTAGAGCTACTCTAAGATATTTTATGTTATTTGTGGCTATATTGAAGGATGTTGTTTCCCTAATTTCTCATCCCATTTATCTTTTCATAAAGAAGGGCAACTGATCTTTTTAAGTTAATTTCGTACCCAACTATTTTACTGAAAGTGATTATCAGCTGTAGGAGTTCTCCAGTAGAATTTTTGGGGTCAGTTATGTATATTATCATATCATCTGTGAATAGGGATACTTTGACTTCTTCCTTTCAAATTTGTATCCCCTTGATCTCCTTTAGTTGCCTTGTTGTTCTGGCTATTATTTCAAGTGCTATATGGAAGAGATATGGAGAGAGTGGGCAGCCTTGTGTTGTCCCTGATTTTAGTGGCATTGTTTTGAGTTTCTCTCCATTAAATATGATGATTATTTGCTTGTTGTATATTGCTTTTATTATGTTCAGTTATGGGCCTTGTATACCTGATCTCTCATAGACTTTTACCATGATTGGGTGCTAGATTTTGTCAAACACTTTTTCAGCATCTAATGAGATGATCTTTTTTCTTTCAGTTTGTTTCTATGGTGAATTATTTTGATAGATTTTCATATGTTAAACCATCCCTGCGTCCCTTGGATGAATCCTACTTGGTCTTAGAGGATGATGTTTTTTATGTGTTCTTGGATTTGGTTTGAGAGTATTTTATTGAGTATTTTTGCATCAATGTTCTTAAGTGAGATTGATCTGAAATACTGTTTGTGGTTGGGTCTTTGTGTGGTTTAGGTATCAGGGTGCTTTGGCCTTGTAGAATGGCATTGACAATGTCCCTTCTGTTTCTATTCTGTGGAATAGTTTGAGGAGTATTTGTCTCACCTCTTCTTTGAAAGTATGGTAGAATATCTTGCTGAAACCATCTGGTCCTGGGATTTTTGGTTGGGAGGCTTTTAATACTGTTTCTATTTCCTTGGGGATTATAGGAGCATTTAAATTGTTTGCTTTATCTTGATTTAACTTTGGTAAGTGGAATCTATGAAGAAACTCATCCATTTCGTGTAGATTTTCCAATTTTGTGGAACACCGGCTTTTGAAGAAAGTCCTAATGATTCTTTGGATTTCCTCAGTGTCTGTTGTGATGACCCACTTTTCATTTCTAATTTTATTAGTTTGGATACTGTCTCTCTGCCTTTTAGTTAGTTTGGCTAAGAATTTGTCTATCTTGTTGATTTTCTCCAAGAACCAGCCCTTGATTTCCTTGATTCTTTGTATTGTTCTCTTATTTCTAATTTATTGACTTCAGTCCCGAGTTTGATTATTTCCCATCATCTACTCCACTATGTGCATTTGCTTCTTTTTGTTCTAGAGCTTCCAGGTGTGCTGTTATTAGTATCAGATTTCTCCAATTTCTTTAACAAGGGCCAAATAACATATAATAGCAAACCTATCAGAATTGCACCTGACTTCTCATTAGAGATACTAAAAACCAGAGGGCCTGGACAGACATCTTGCAGACCCTAAGAGACCACAGATGCCAGCCAAGAGTACTATACTCAGCAAAACTTTCAATGTCTATAGATAGAGAAAGCAAAATATTCCATGACAAAACTAAATTTAAGCAGTATCTGTGCACAAGCCCCAGCCCTACAGAAGATTCTAGAAGGAAAACTCCAACCCAAGGAGGTTAACTATGCCCAACAAAACACATGAAGCAAATAACCCCACTGCAGAAAAAACAAAAGAAGAGAAGCTCACTCATACACTACCACCACCAACATCAAGATAACAGGAATTAACAATCACTGGATGTGGAGTAAGGGGAACACTCTTCCATTACTGGTAGGAGTACAAACTTGAACAACCACTTTGGAAATCAATCTCGTCATACCTCAGAAAACTCGGAATAGTTCTACCTCAAGACCCAGCCATACTGTTCTTGGGCATACTTCCAAAAGATTCTCCACCAAACCACAAGGACTTGGGCTCAGCTATGTTAATAGCAGCTTTATTCGTAATAGCCAGAAACTGGAAACAACCCAGATGCCCTTCAACTGAAGAATGTATTAACAAAAAAAAAAAAAACTGTTGTATATTTACACAATGGAATACTACTCTGCTCTCAGAAAATGTGAAAACAAATGGATGGATCTAGAAAAGCTCATTCTGAGTGAACCAACCCAGACCCAGAAAGATACACATGGTATGTACTGTCTTATTAGTGGATATTAACCATATATCATAGGACAACCATCCTACAACCCACAGACCCAAACAGACAGTAACAGCATAACTATCCTATGAAAAACTCTACCCAGCATCAAGACATGGACCCTGTTGCCTGTTAGTGGAACACATTACCCTAGCTGGGCTGCCATATCAGGCCCCAGTATAAGAGGAGGCTCTTAGCCCTCATGTGACTGGTGAACAGAGGGGGGTTGATAAGTGGGGACTCCCCTCATCAGAGGAGATGGAGAGGATGAAGACTGGGAAGAGGGAGGGAGGGTGGGACTTAGAGAGGAGGAAGGAGGGGACTTTGATTGAGATGTAATTTGAAAAATTAAATAAATAAAAAGCAATACCATGTATGTGCACAAAAGAAAAGAAAGTGGGAATGTGTACAGAGAAGAAAAGAAATGATCAAACACATGCAAGCAGAGATTACTGATAGTTGGAGACTAGATTCCCTACTACAGAAGCGCCTACAGGGGATGAAGAGGAAATGCTTAGAGCAGCTTCCTCTTGAGAAGGGTGATGGTAGGAATGCACTGGAGTGAATAGAATCCTCATTTGGTACTTTTCAAACACTGTGACAAAATGCCTCACAGAAGTAATTTTTAAAAAGGAAGATGTTATTTTGATGGAAGGCGCCAGAGGCAAGAGTCCACCATAGTAGGAAAAGCAGGGAGAAGCGTGTGAGTGATGTGAGTGACACTAAGGTGAGTGCTGAGCCTTCTTCACATCCTGACTAAAGACTATGAAACAGCGCTGTCGGTAATTCTGGGCATGGTGGCTCATGCCTTTAATCCCAGCACTGGGGAGGTAAAGGCAGGTGGATCTCTGTGAGTTCAAGGCCAGCTTGGTCTACAAAGTGAATCCAGGACAGCCAGGGTTACACAGAGAAACCCTGCCTCGAGGTAAAAAAAAAAAAAAAAAAAAAAAACTCCAGGAGTGGCAAGTGATGCTTACATGGAAATGGAAATTGAGAGACCTGGAGACTTGCAGAGCAAATGTTCTGCCTTGAGGCAAATTCCTGCCTCAGGGCTTCTCATCTGAGTAACCAGGCACTTAAAGGACTAGCTGGTGGAAAGCCATTTGCTCTGCCTGCCCTGTCTGGTCCAGCCAAGAAGGAAAGCAGACAGTAACTACAAGAGGCTGTGGTCCCACACCAAGCCCTTTCCTTGCCAACTATATACCAAAGAAGAACAAACGGGAAACCCGACTGCCCACAGAAAGCCTGGACCCAGTGGAGCAGGACTGAAGCAGCCACTTAAAAAAAGAAGCAGCTGGCATTGATTGAGGCCATTTACTGCTGCCACCAAGAGTGATGTCAGAATGCAAAACTATATTCTGTTTCTAAAACTAAATGTTTTTCTCTTTTCCTATTATCAGAAAAATAATTTTTCATACAATATATTGATTACAGTTTCTCCTTCCCCAATTTCTCCTAAATCTTTGCCACTTCCCTTCCTGTCTGAATTCATACCTTTCTGTCTCTCCATGGAATACAAACAGGCATCTAAAGAATAATAATAAAATAAAACAATATAAAACAAAAACAAACCAACTGGAATAAGGTAAAACAAACAACTGAAGAAAGAGAACCAAAGAAAAAGCACAAGAATCTCATGTAGACATAGACACATACATTCACACACAGAGAAATCATCTAAAAGCACAAAACTGGAATCATAATATATAAGCACAAGACTTGTAAAGTTTAAAAAAAAAAAGCCCTGACAAAACATTATGAGACAAAGAAACTTCAAAATTGCCACTGAATTTATTTTGTGTTGGTCATCTACTGCTAGGCATGAGACCTGTACTTGAGAGTGGCTTGTATCTGCAGTGAGACAACATGGGAGAAAACTAATTTTTCATTTGGGAGTGGCTATATAATGGTGATAGTTTCTGGGTTAGGAAAAGGGGGCACGTTTTCACTTCTTTCGGTTCAGTGACCCTGTCTGGCATCGACCTGTGCAGGGAACTGTGCATGCTGCTACACACAATCTCTGTGAGTTCATATGTGTGCTATCCCTCTTGTGGTTACAAGGTCTTGTTTTCTTGGTGCCCTCCATCCTGTCTATTCTTGAAATCTTTTGCCTTCACTTCTGCAAGGTTTCCTGAACTCAGAGGGGAGGGATTTGATGAACACATCCCCCTTAGGACTGAGTATTCCAAGGACTCTCACTATCTGAAAAGTGTCTGGCTCTTTATTTGTAATAGCTAGAAACTGGAAACAACCCAGATGTCCCTCAACCAAGGAATGGATAAAAAAAAAAAAACTGTGGTACATCTAAATGATGGAATACTACTCAGCTATCAGAAACAACGAAATCATATAATTTGCAGCCAAATAGATGGAACTAGAGAAGCTCATTGTGTGTGAGCTAACCCAGACTCAGAAAGATGCACATGGCATCTATTCACTTATAATCAGATTTTAGCCATATAGTACAGGATAACTATACTACAGCCAATACACCAAAGGGAACAGGAACATATAATTTGTTACCTGTCCATGAAATACTTTGCCGTAGTGGTGCTGCCTTGTAGGCCCCCAATGTATGAGAAGGCTCTTGGCCCTCATATGACTGTTGAACTAGGGTGAAACACTCCACTCCGGAGGAGTGGGATTGAAGGGATAGTGGGTAGAGGGTTGGGAGGGCAGGACTGGAAGGGATGGAAAGAGGACACTGCGATGGAGATGTAACCTGAAGTAATAAATAAACATAAAAAAATGTCTGGCTGTGGGTCTCTGTGTTTGGTCCCATCTGCTATAGCAGGAAACTTCTCTGATGATTGACTGAGCAACTAACTGATCTGTGAGTATAGCAAAATGTTGTTTTTATTTTCTTTATCTATCTATCTATCTATCTATCTATCTATCTATCTATCTATTATTTTACATCCTGATCACAGCCTCTTCCCTCCTCTCCACCTGGTCCCACCCTCCCTCCCTCTTCCCCCTTTCCCTCCTCCCCAGAAAAGGGGATTCCCCCCACCCACCCATTAACACACCCCAGCTCTTCAAGTCACATCAGGACTAAGAGCATCCTCTTCCACTAAGGTCAGACAAGGCAGCCCAGCTAGGGTAAGGTGATCTACAAACATGCAACAGAGTCCATGTCAGAGACATTCCCTGCTCCACTTGCTAGGGGATGTGCATGAAGACCAAGAGGCCTATCAGCTACATATGTGTTGGGGGCCTAGGTCCAGCTCTTACATGCTTTTTGGTTGGTGCTTCAGTCACTGTGAGACCCCCAAGGGCCTAGGTTAGTTGACCCTGTTGGTCTTCTTGTGAAGGTCCTGTCCCTTCTTGGTCCCTCTAATCTTTCTCCTTTCTATCAAGCTCTACTACAGAGCAATAGTAATAAAAAATGCATGGTATTGGCATAGAAACAGACTGTTCAATCAACGAAATTGAATCAAAGACCCAAAAATAAACCCACACACCTACAGTCTCTTGATTTTTGACAAAGAAGGCAAAATCATACAATGGAAAAAGGAAAGCATCTTAAAAAATGGTGTTAGTCTAGCTGGAAGTCTACATGTAGAAAAGCCAAATAGACCCATTCTTATCACCCTGCAAAAACCTCAAATCCAAGTGGATCAAAGACTTCAACATAAAACCAGATACACTGAGTCTATTAGAAGAGAAAGTGGGGAAAAGCCTTGAACTTGTTAGTACAGGAGACAACTTCCTGGATAGAACACCAACAACTCAAACACTAAGATCAACAATTAATAAATGGGACCTCTTGAAACTGAGAAGCTTTTGTAAATTATTTTTCATTTTCATTTTATTGTTAATTTTTTTTTTTTTGAAGAACAGGAGTATCTGATTTTCCTCTAGGCTTCTGTCCTATCTGGGTTTCTAGTTCTTGGCTACCCAAGCAGTACAGGAGATAGAGTCCATCTTGTGAATGGGCCTTAAATCTAGTAAGATAGTAGTTGGTTACTTCTACAAGCTTTGTGCCACAACCAACCGCACTAGCAGATCTTACAGGAAGCTCATCATTGTAGATCAAAAGCTTTATAGCTGGGTTGGATA
Organism: Lophiomys imhausi; assembly: GCA_907164525.1. Taxonomy (NCBI): domain Eukaryota; kingdom Metazoa; phylum Chordata; class Mammalia; order Rodentia; family Muridae; genus Lophiomys; species Lophiomys imhausi. Next base: position 7,344,092 of record CAJQZJ010009351.1, on the reverse strand, counting down.
TTTACCTTTCTCCTTTAGTGGTGTGCATGGTAACTTCTAGTACCAGGAACACTAGTCATGAGGGGTTAATGTAGGTACCTGTTCAACTTTGTGTTTAGTGACTTGTGTAGGTGTAAAGGGCCTTACTGTCAGTTTGTGGAGAGCAACCAATAGCCTGGGCAATAGCCTGGGTTGCTTGGTCATTCCTATGATGTCCCTTTGGCCAGCAACTCTCTTAGATATAGCCCATTCCCGGTTTTGGAAGCTTCATTTAGTGACAAGAAATGTCCAGTTGGGTCTCTGTCCTCCCCCTCATTATTTGACAATTTCATTTTGATTACTTTTATACATGTATACAGTTTAGGAAAATTCTACTGTATTAGGTTTCCATACAACCTCTCAAATGGTCCTTACTTTTACCTATCTATCCCAAAATTCCCTCCCTTGTCTCCCTCTTCCATCCACCATCCCTGTTTTATGTTTTCTGCCCTCCCTCTCATCCATCCATAACTATGCTATGGCCCTTTTTAGGGAGATCTACTCACTCTCTAACTCCTTACTCTATATGTTCCCTCAGTGGTTATAAGGAATGTAGACTGCTGAATGAAGACTTAACAGCTACATTCCTATCTAAGCAAACGCATACCATATTTTTCTTTCTGGGTTTGGGTTACCTCACTCAGGTTGATTTTTTTTTCTAGCTCTATCCATTTCCCTGTGAATTTCATGATTTTATTTTATTTTTTAACAGCTGAGTAACACTGATGTGTAAATGTAGCATATTTTCTTTATCTATTCATCTATTGACAGGTATGTGGGTTGTTTTCAGTTTCTGGCTATTATGAGTAGAGTAGCAATACACATGGTTGAACAAGTGTTTCTACAGTAGGATAAAGTATCCTTTAGGTATATGCCCAAGAACAGTATAGCTAGATCTTGAAGTAGATCTATTCTCAGATTCCTAAGGAACTGCCATGAAACTGCAAATTTGTTAACAAATATATTTAGTAATTACTATATTAGGCCAGCAGAACAGCCAGCAGCAGCCTAGCAGGGCAGATGCCAGGGCTTGGCAGAAGCCCTGTGGCCAGAAGCCTGTAGGCCTGTCGTAACTGGAGGCCTGTGATGGGATTCCTGCTGGCCTGGTGGGCCTGCAGAACTGGCAGGCCTAACTGGAGGCCTGAAACCTGCTGTGGCCTTTTTCCCAATAATGAAATACATCAAGACCTTTTAATGTTTCAACACTTAGGCCTTAGCTGGAGAGATTCTCAACTGGAACCAGACCACCTAATCCCAACCAGCCACTGTGACTTGCTATACCTTCAGAGCTCACACTGAGAGGTTTTGCTAATTCTAAGTCCTGCTAGGAAGAGAGTTTCCTCTGTGTAAATCTCAGGGTTCCTTTCTTCGGTCCAGACTTCTCCCATCCTATATTTTTTCTGCCCATCTAATTGACCATTAATGACTTTTATTAACCAATTAGGGTGTGCCTCAGAAAGGATGCTAACCAGATCTCCTGAGCACTGAAACCAGTCTCTGAGAACCAATGGATAAGACCTTCCTTCAACACTGCCACAGTGATTTTCATTGTGTCAGTACAAGTTTATGCTCCCACCAGCAATGGATGAGCACTCCCCCCATTCCACATCCTAGTCAGAATGAGCTATCCAGTGATAGCTTTTAGTTTAGTATTTTAGCATTTTTCTGTAGGGACTTTTTAATAAAACCAATTAATTCAAATGTTTACTGAAAAAATTTTTTTGAAATACTTTTTTTTAATCTATTTTCTCTCATTTTGATGTACAGCTTTTTTTCCTTCTTTCCTCCCATTTTATCTTCTTTTTCAAGATGGGTTCCAGTCATGGTTTGCAGGCTAGCCTCAGGCTTGGAGTCTTTCTACCTCAGTTTCTTGGGTGTTTGGATTGGAGACATCAGGTACTGTGCCTAACTTGTAATGTCTAAAATTTAATCTTCTTTTATTTTCTATCTCCGGTTTCCTCCCCCTCAGTTTTATTCATTAATCATGTAACTTTTGTTTCTCTTGTTGCTCCTTCCGTCTCCTCATTCCGTCCCTTTGGAGTTCCCCTGAACTTTCATTGTTTTGTGAATTGGTTGTTTTACAGTTGGATCTTCTCTCATCTTTCTGCTTTTCCCTCTTCTTTTTCTATTTTTTTCCTAGACTTATTCTGGTTTTTCTTTTTATACCTTTAGCATTAATCTTCTAATTCACACATCATTATTGTGGTCCCTCTTTCCTTCTAAAGTTATTGGAAATGCGACAGTAATTTTTTTTTTTTTTTGCTTGTTCAGTTTATTTATTTTTTTCCCTTGTACAACCGAAGATCATCCACGGTGGACTGGACCCTCTTACATTAGTCATTTTTTTAAATACTTTATTTTTTTTTCTTCAAGTTACATCTCAGTCACAAACCCTTCCCTATTCCCCCTTCCTATCCCACCCTTCCACCCTCTTCCCCCCAGCAGTTTCCCCTTTCAGTCCAACAGATGGTTCCTTCTCTTATAACAGTAAATACTATACAAAACAACAGATATAAATATGCCACATTTATGAGAGTTAAATGGCCCAGTATACCTTCCCAATGTCCAGTTTATACATATTTGGCCCCTGACTTTAACATTCTACTATATAACCATCTCCATAAGTTTTAAGGTCTATATCTGACTCAACATTCATACTAACTTGCAACACACTTTTAAGAGTATCTTCTTAGATCTATAACACCCTCTTGATTCCTAAACAACTCAAAATTTAACTATGAGACTCTAGCTGTCTATTCTTCAACCACCTCAGAGACCTGAGAGGGATAAATATATCTGCTTATATAGGAAGTGCAGGGCCTGCAGCTTCCAAAACTAAGAAATGACATACGAGTGACTGCCTGGACAGTTCCCATTTTCTCTCCATACATTCCTGCATCAGTCTTCAGCCTTTGGGTCCTGTTTCTCTGACAGACATTTGTTGTAGAGCAGGGATTATGAAGGACTTACCTACCCTGTCTTGGCAGAGCTAGGCTGTCGACTTCCCTGCTACCAAGTTTTGTCCTTTTTGGACAGCAGTCTGTCTGCAGTTGGAGCAAGGGGTTTTTTCATGCCAAGAGATAGACTTGCCGCTAATTCAAACATCTCACACTGGAGATTCTTTGATGCTTATCTTCTACTTGGAGTAGAATAGGGGGTGCTGTCAGGAGCTGATATGTCTCGATATAAAAAAAAAAAGAAAATCTTAATTTAATATAACATCTTTTAATGCCATATTCTGCAGATCTCTTGGGGTTTTTGAAGATGCCCTATCCGTCTCTTGTATTTAGATAAGCATGTCTCTTAACAACTTGATTACTGAGTAGTTTGGAGAATATCTGTGATAGACTGTCATAGTAGCTAACAAGGTGACATGTTTGCATGACTAGGAGTTTGTTTTACTTAACTATCCTAGACAGTTTTAGACGGTTGGTATCAAGAGGCCAGAGCTTCACATTTTATTTTTAAGTATCTCTAGGATTGTATTGGATTACATCGGTATTGATCTTTGTATATTGATACAAAATTAAGATTATAGTTGGCCACAATGGTATTGACCCCTGTATATGGACGTAATATTAAGATTGTATTGGGCTACATAGGCATTGATCTGTGTATATTGATACATAATTAAGAGTATATTTAACCACAATTGAATAGATCTTTGTATATTAAAGGTATACATAACGCGACAGTAATTTTTTAATAGGCCAAAATACATTATTTAGAAAAGGAAAGGAGTGTAATAATTACCATAGCTGTTGTTATTATTTATTGAGCAATTATTGTTTTACACTTTAGAAATCAACATGAAAGTTCCTCAAAACATCATATGACCCACACGTATCACTCCTGAATATATTCATGAAGGAATGCAAATTACTGTATGAAATATCTATGTACCATAGCTATTGCAGATCCACAACAGCCAACACATGAAATTAGCCAGGGTTTCCATCAAATATAAGAATGGATGAAGACAGTGTGGCATATATTCCCAATAGCATACCATTTAGCCATTAAGGAGAAAGAAATCAGCTAGGTGTGGTGGCAGCTTTTATAATCCCAGGATTTCATAGGATGCTAGCCTGGTCTTCATAGTGTGACTCTTTCTCACCCCTCCCTCTGCCCCAGGCAAATAAAAATGAAGATGAAATTAATAAGATTCTATAATTTACTTGAAGTTAATGTGACTAGAGACAGTCATATTAAAAAAGTAGATTAGTTTCAGGAAAGCAAGTATCATGCATTTTCTCTCATATGGAAAAAATTTTAAAAATTAACAATTTTATGAAAGTAGAAGATAGACTTCTGGGAAATGGAAAAGGAACCTCAAGGCCGAGGTATTGGTTCAGTGCTTGGTACATAAGCAACAGGGCTGGAGTTTGGATTCACAGAACCCATATAAATGCAGAATGATTGGCAGATGACCTGTAATTCCAGCCTCAGAGGTGGAGCCTGGGGATCCCACACAGCCAGCTGGCTAACGGCATAATTGGTGTCCTGTACTATACAGCATAAATCAGAACAATTGAATTGACTACCTCTTCCTGGAGACAGAAGTCTATCAAGGCTTTTTATACACTGCATTTTTCTTTTCTGGGAATTTTCTATATTGGTTTTTAGCTATATTTATCACACTTACTTAAGCCTAAATCTATATCTGACTGACATGGTTCCACAGTTTCCTCTTTTAAAACACTTCCTTCTGGATTCATTTTTGGTTTACTAGAGTATAAAATTTGAGTAAGATTCTTTTTAGGAAGATATAAGAATTTTTTTTTTAATTTCAGCCCTTAAATTTCAGATAACATCTTTTTTCCCTCCAAATAGGTACCACAACTCTGCATAGAATTCTTGAATCTCAAATGTCCCATTCAGCTTTCTACCCATTTTGGTTATGCTCTGATTGAAACCTCATAATTATTTAGGGTCCCATTTCCTTTTGTGATGTTTGCAGAACTCTTTAATTTTGATTATGCAACTTTCATCAGTTGGGTTGACGAATGGTTCTTTGTTACATGTAGACATCTATTTGTTTTTATTTTCTCATTTTTGCAAATAGATTAACTTTCTGATATGTGACTTTAAGTCATTTCTTTGCTCTGGAAAGTCTGTTTTCAGACTTTCGCAAACATATAAGTGAATTTTTTTCTCATCTTTTTATACTGATTTCCAAGGGAACCTAACCTCAAAATTGTAGTGATTACTCTGTCCTGGGCCCAATAAAGTTGACCTTTAACCACACAGATTAGTAAATATTTCACTCTCTTAGTGTGAGCTCAGTGTGCTATGTGTGAAATTTTCCAAATTCTCTTACTAACTTTGCCTCTGTGTGGAGTGAAGAAACGTCTTAAAACTTAGTGAGTGCAGCTCTTGGATCTCGTCAAAGAAGTTCCTTTATGCCATGGACAATGTTTAATATGACAACTGACAAGTAGTCAAAGTGCAAAGAATAAATAAATGTCTTTGGGTCCTTAACCACATATGGACATCTGCATCACCCTCTCTACAGGGCTCAAAAACCATCTGTTAAGAAGAGGAAGAAGTATTGTTAAGAGCCAGAAGTTGGGGAGGACCAGAGCAAACAGCATCTTCTCGACATGGCAGGATGTTACACTCTTGAATGCACAGCAGCTGTGGTGCCTGCCCAAGATCCATACAAGATCAAGCCAGTCAACCTTATAGTAGAGGGGAGGGGAGGGAGAGAGAGGGGGGAGGGGGGAGAGAGAGAGAGAGAGAGAGAGAGAAAGAGAGAGGAGAGAGAGAGAGAGATGAGATTGCCTTCCCCCATCCCTATCTGAGGAGCTAAGGTAATTAACAGCTTCTGGAAAGAGAATTGTTCTCTAAGAGTATGGCCCCAGGTAAGCCAACCATGCTCCAGGGGATGGCCCCGCACCCTAGAGCATGTGGGCAGCATTGTTTGGACTTGATAATTTTTAAAAAATAAGACGTGCAAAGGGGTAGGGAAGTGAGGAGTAGTTCAGGGAGAGATTAAGGGGAAGAATAGAGGGTGACTATGACACACAAATACGTTGCATGCGAACATTTGACACATTTTGTAAAATGTGTCAAATCATTATTAAAGCCCACTAGTGAAAGATGGTACACACTTTAGTTCTATACTTAGGACAGCTACAAATTATCACTAAACTCCCCAACTTCAATGAGATGGATAAAAAACGAAGTTTATTTCTTTGCAAGGCTCAATGGGGCAATTCCTATAGATCTGCAACCTTATGATGCACTGCCTCAGAAAGTTACAAGTGTTTATCAACAATCAGTAAGAGATAGAGTAGCTTCCCTCCAATAACCAGTTGCCAGGAAATTAGAAGTAAATCAACAAGTTTGTGATAGTAAGAAAATTCTTGCTTTTATAAACATGGAAGTAATTTTACTGCTGTAATTTTAAAAAGTATCTCTAAAAAGTAGGCTCATATACATACATCATCTAAAATAATAGAAAACATAAGAAATAAATCTTCAGGTTTTGCTATCTTTGATAGCTTTTATATCTGTGGGCTGAGAGCAAAGTCCATGTCCCCAACAAAGAAAAAAATTGAATGTATTAATTCTGTGCATGTAAAAAAAAAATTTCATGTGGGGGTGGTTGGTTGAGGTTAAGTATATATACTTTAAAAAGGCTTATAGAGCACTCCAATGTCTTAGATCTATATTCTGAATTATGTTTTTAATATTTTGCTTTCAATTTTAGGATTCTTATATATTTGGTTGTGAGCCTAGCCTTTAACGGCTGAGCCATCTCTCCAGCCCAATTTTAGGATTCTTAATTCTCCTCTAAAACAATGTCTTTGACATTACAAATGTAGCTTTTCTCCCAAACTCAAACTAATACACATCAGGATCTTGTTCTTTAACCCCTTTCAGCTCCATGTGGTATCTTACTCTCACTGTTGCCACACAGATACCATACATCAAGTCTTGTTCCCTTGTGCATGTCCAGGCAAAGCACCTCCATATTTGCTCCAGTTCTGGTATCTAACATCTCTGCTTGCTTATCCTTATAACATGAGAGCCTCTGGCTTATAGATGATTTTGACATGGAAACAGAATCTGTCCTAGACTGATGTGGAGCTCTGCCCAACTCTTTCACATTTCCACAATGGGGAAAGGGAAAGGGTGGACCTACTGTAAAGCATCATTACCAACTGACAATGCAGCAGCCTGAGGAAGCAGAACAGAAGCTGAAACCCTGGGCAGCCCCTGCACAGAGCTGAGTCTTCATACCATTCACCTGGGTAGCAAACTGCCATGCTGGGCCCCAGCCCTGAGGATAACCAATTTCAATTTGGCAAGTCCGGACCCAGGTATGAGCTGCAGCAGTACCTGGCCATAGTCATGCCCACCCCAACACCCATCCTCCAATGCTGTCACTGGATTTGCTACAGTCCCTCTTTCCAAATACAAATTCAAGAATCACTCTCTGCAGTAGGTAGCTTTGCTAATAATCCACATGATACAAGCAGCCAAGCCACCATTACTTCATCTTTGCCTTCTTCTGTCTGATGTAATGGTAGTTGGCTTCAACCAAGATCATCTCATTTGCTTTACTGGTATGTCGTCCTTAGAAAAAAGACTTTCCATTCAGCAGCAAAACAAAACAGATGCTGAGAGACACAGTCAAACATTAGGTGGAGTTCTGGGAGTCCTATATAAGAGAAGGAGGAGGAATAGAGAGACCCGGAGGGGACAAGATCAACACGTGGCAACCAATCTAGGCCCTAGAGGCTTACAGAGACTGAAACACTGACCAAAAAAAGAAGAAAGCTTAGACTAGACCTAAATCCCCTATACAAACATAGATGATAGACAACTTGGTCATCATACAGGTCCCTTAACAAGTATGGGAGAGGCGCTCTCACTCATGGACTTTGTTACCTGTTAGTGGGATACTTTACCTTAACTGAGCTGCCATGTTGGACCCCAGAGCCAGAGGAACCACTTAGCCCTCATGTAGCTGATGAAATGAAAGGGGCTGATATGTGGGTCCCCCAACACTGGATGAGGATAGATGGAAGAGGGTGTAGAGAGTGGGAGGGTGGGACTGGGAGTGGATGAGGGAGGGGGCTGGGATTGAGATGCAACTTGAATTAATAAATAAATGTTAAAAAAAAGAAAAAAGATTTTCAGATTATTTTTCTACGATGTCTATATTATATTTATTTAGTTGTTTCCATGGAAATGTGGGAAGTAGCATTAAAAAACTCTTTGGGTTTTGTTCACTATTTTGCCCAGACATAATCTTATTAAATTCAACACTGGTATTAACTTGCTGTCGATGTCTTTTCCTTTACTTTCAATCCATTTAAAAAAAAATCTTCCAAATAGACCAAATTTTCTCCAGAGACTTGAAATCAAAGCAGATCACCTTTAGAAGACAAAAGACCAGAAATAAAAAACATATTAGATGAATTCCTGGAATAATTATGACAGGTCTAACAAGCACACATTGTCATTTTCATTCAATTTTCTATGCAACAAATATTTAGTCAATACGAAGTACTCAGGTTACACACTAGGAATTAGGACTAACACAGTAAAATACCAGGCCTAATTAAAACATCATGAAAGCAAGACAGCGTATCAATGGACAGTTATAATTGAGAGTATCAAGAGAAATAAAGTGTGGTGGGAACTGATTGAGAGGGTGGCCCTGGAAACGTGGCCCTGCATAGCTGTGCTATAAGGCAAGTTGACACAAGCTTTTTTCAACTTTGCTTGTTGGAGCAAAACTGCTCATTTCAGGGCTGAATAAAAGAAAAAAAAGAATAAGAACAATAAGAATGATGTTCTACGTCTTTCAGCCCACTTCCCAAACCAGTTCATGTGATGAACACAGACAAGACAATTTCTTCAAGGTCATTCAAGCTACTAGATGTCTGAGCTCCAAACACAACCTAGCTCTGCATGACATCACAACCCCGGGTTTCTTCCACAATATGTCTATCTGTTCAAGACAAACTTGGATAGGTTCTCTTTACAACAAGCCTCCTTTCTTTACTGACCATTCTGAGCTGACTCAGACTAGTGTTTTCTGAATGTCATTAGAAGTATTAAGTAAAAACTGATATAAATCACAATGGTTTAAGGCAGTTTTATAAAACTGTCCCTTGCCTTCACAAGCATAGGCATTTCATATAGTCCTAGACACACGCTATTCTGGGCTGTAGACTTTTTGCCTCTTTCCCCTTAAATCAGCCCAGTTTGGTTATAAGATATTCACAGTTCACATCTATTTACACTCACATGGAAAAGCTCTCAGTATACTCAGATTATTTATATTTCCCCTCGAATATTCAGAGTTTTCCTCTAAACTCCTGTCAAGTCTATCATAGAAGTCTGAATGTGATCTGTTCTAAGAAAGAGGATTGAGCTAATAACCCTGGAAAGCCAACAACTCTTCTTACATATAAAACAGAGGGTCAGAAGGCAAATCCTGTCTCCATACTATAGAGATAGACAGGCAAATACGGAGCTTCATACCCACAAGAGCAGCACTGTCCGTGGAACCCAGGGCTGGGCAGGAAACCTGCACTGTTGCTGATGGATGCTCAGAATGGGCAAGACTGGGGCAAATGGGGTTAACAACTCTGTCACTGTGGAGGGAGTTCTCTCTCAATGATCTATCAGACCTCACGATATACAATTAGGAAAAATCCCCTTTTTCCTTTGTCAGCATAAGGAGAAGTACACCCTGAAGTACACACCAGGATGAAGAACAATCCCTGGGATGTATACCCAAGACAGTCTATTGCTCTTTGCAAAGTCTGCTCTCAAATGAAAGCATTTAACTACTACCTAACCTGCTCTAGAGTTACTAGACACCAAATGGACGTGGATAAAGATACATCCTTGACTTTAGCCCTGTCTAGATTATTCTGTGGGTTAGGAGATATACACACGTCCAACCACTCCAGCTGTCCTAGTCTGTCTAAAGACAAGCAGATGGAAAATTCATGGATCCAAGGCACACAGCCATTAAATAACAGAGACCTAGCAGCCAGTGCTATAGTCTGGATCTTAAATGTCCCCCAATGGCTCCTCTATTTAAGGCTGCCTCCCTACAGTGGCCCTGGTGGGAATCTGTGGAATATTTAAGACATCATGTCTAGTATGAGTTCTTCAGTTCATAGAGGGTGTGACTTTGAAAGAGACAATTGGAGGCCAGCCCCTTCCTCTTTGCCACTCTTTGGCCACAATTCAAGGAGTTTTGTCAACATGGGCTCCCTGACATCCAACAGAAGGCTCACCAGAGATACGGGGTCTCTCTGATCCTGAACATGACTCTCTACCCTACAAGCAAAACTAAGTGTTTTGTCCTCATAAGTTGATCATGACAAGCACTTGTCATAGTGACAGAAAATTAATACAGTGGGGCTGCAGGACACTTGCTCTCCTCCTACACTGTACCACCATAATGCTAAATACCTCTTTATAGCAGCTTTTCAACATAGTAAATAATGCCCAGATGCCATGAAAAAAAAAAAAAACCATAGCACCACTAAAAGACAAACAACAAAACAGCTACAAAAAATTAGCAAAAACAGTTTTAGAAAAGGTAGGGTCCATATTAACCTAACTTAGATATGTTAGGATGCATGGATTATCACAATATAAATTTAAAACCACCATGATTGATACAGGAAGGACAATCTCATTCTCGTAAGAATGGCTCTTATATAAAGGACAAAAGATAATAAGCACTAATGAGGATGTGAAGAAAAGGGAAACCTTGCACACTTGGTGGGAACATGAATTAGTGAAGACTATGGAAAATCCTGGAATATTCACCATAACTTAAAAAAGAATGCTTTAGCATTCTCACTAATATATGTATATCCAAATAAAATCAAATCTATATTTTGAAGAGACATTTTCACTCCTATGTTTATTATAGTATTCACAATAGCCAAAACATGCAGGTATGTTAAGTTTGTATGAGTTGATGAATCAAGAGAATATGGAACCTACACCTAACGAAATATTACTTGGTCATGAAGAAGAAAGAATCCTTGCCATTATCAATGTGGGTGGAGCTGAAGATTACTATTTTAAGTGAAAGAAGCCAGGCACAGAAACATAAGAACTCTGTGATCTCAGTTTTACATACGGTTTTAAGAAAAAGTTTGTCTCTTAGAAGCTGAGAATGGAACAGTGGCTACTACGGGAAAAGGAGACTATAAAGGATGACCTATGTCAGGTTCCTACCCAACTCTGCATTTAGGCGGTTAGTCACATAAAATATGTCTGTCTGAAATGACAATACGAATTGGATTAGATCTTGTTTTCCCTCTAACATAGCCATATGCATTCAAGACTGAAGACTCCGACATTTAGAAAACGAAATATATTTTCAACAACTTGGCAACTGTTAGCTTTTATAAAACTTGATTTCAGATCCCCCAGAGCAGTATTGAGAAAACTAAAGTAACTTTCCTGAACCTTCCAGAAACAATGATACCCTGTAAACAGATAATGAGACAGCCCTGCCCCTAAGAAAGTGCATCCCCCATAGATCCAACTCTGTCCACCTATGCAGGAATGATCCCCTCATGATCAAGAAATGGCCTATTCCCTTCAGCTTTCCAGAACAGAAATAAGGCAATAACCACTCAGCTCACAGCTGGACCAGAGCTGTTCCTTAGACATACTTTTTCACACACCATGAATCCTCCACCATTAAACTTAAAGCTCTTGTTAGTACATCTGAAAGAAGATGCTGGCCCTCACATTCCAGTTCTGCTGTAGTAACTAAAAGCCCCTCCTGCCTACATCCCTGCTCATCTCTGCCACTGGCATCTTGAGATGAGTAGCAGAATTCTAGTGACAAGATTTCATCTTCCAGAATGATCTTTTACCTAAAGGAATGCTAGAAAACAGCCTGCCAACCTAAGGGAAACCCAGCCTTGCAACCTTGTACTAATTCCAGGGACTTTTTATTTCACCAGTAACTGAGTAAGGGTAAAAGGCACTTTGGCATATAATTTATCTATCAATGCCTTGGGTTACACCAAGACTATTAAGACTTGAATAAGACTCCTCTAGAAGAAAAGGGCTAAGTATTAGGCAATGAGGACATGCAGTTACAGGTGGTGTGGGGGTACTCCATATGTTTAAAGCCCCTGGGAATTCATGGGAAGGGACTGCTCCTCTGTTCCATCTTAGAAACTGGGGAAGCTAACCTTGATTAGTATTAACTGACTATGATATGTATGAATGAATGTGTGTGTGTGTGTGTGTTACGTGTACACACTTGCTTTATGATGACTTTGTCCCCCTTTGGTGCCATATAATGACTTGCCTTATACACAGGTGGCTGTATCTGGAATTCTAGCAACCAGCTCATCAGCCTCCCTTTTAGCTCCTGTTAGAACTCCTGGATTTCCTATAGGAGTACAGCAAGTAGCAAGAACAGACTGAGCATCCATTAAGGACAGCTCAAAGGCTAAGGTCACAGTCTGAAATCTGTGAACAAATGTATCTGGATGCTCAAAATAACTATTCAATTTCTCTCTGCACTGCTGGCTGTCTGCCACCAACAAGGACACTTGTGTCCTATTTGACCCATTTGTTCCACTCACTTCTCTTAAGTAACACTTGTTTCTGTTCCTTAATGTTGGGGCTTTACTGCAGGTATGCTGAGAACTTAGAAGGACTGGTCCAGTTTTGACTTGTGAGGTTCAGAAGGGACATTGAGAGGTACTGAGGAGGCTGAGGTTTCTGGGGACTCAAGGAGGCAGGGTAAAGCAAGGGCTGTTGATGCTCCTGAAAGAAAAGGGACTTTGAAGTAGGCGATCATCTAAGGTGTGTGTGTGTGTGTGTGTGTGTGTGTGTGTGTGTGTGTGTGTGTG
>CAJQZJ010009351.1:7242654-7331192 GCA_907164525.1 Lophiomys imhausi | reverse complement strand
GTGTGTGTGTGTGTGTGTGTGTGTGTGTGTGTGTGTGTGTGTGTGTGTGTTCTTTAACAATTTCATAAGTGTTTACAGTGTGTATATCCTCCATCTTACCATGATATTTCATTTGTACCTTGTAGTTTCCTCCATTGCTTCTTCAGGTCTTCCCTTCTTAACCTCAGTTGCACCTTGCTCGGCATGTCAACAGCACGCAAGGCAACTCTGAATGTGGGACCTAGGAAAGAAAGTTCAAGTTCTGTGGAGGTTCTGGGATCTGAGTTTGTACATCAAGCCAGGGCATCAGGAACCGGTCTCATGCCTGGAGAGGAGGGGCCTCCTGTGCTGTACTTTTCCATCTCCTAATGACACCATGAGTTTCTTTCTGCCTTCTCTATAGCAGAACCTTTTTTGGTGGCACTTCCTGATGCTTCTTTACCCCTCCTCTCTAAAAAGTTTATGAGGAAATCATTGTGAATTTTAAAACACAAATAATGTACATGAACCTGAATTTGTCTATAAATATCATTTAAAGACAAAACCATTAACTTGAGAACCATCATGTAAAAACAACCTTGAAAGGACTGGTCTGGAATTTTCCTAAATTAACACGGTCTTGACTCAAAGCCATCCCAGTTTCTGTTCCCTGTCACTTTGTCTCTTTCATTATGTAATTATGAATATATGTATTTCTGTAACTATTAGTAGTCACAGACTCAGATCAGGCACCTGTGATCTTGATGGGCTCCTCCTCTACTGCCACTTCCTTGCTGAAAGAGTGGGGAGAAACCTGCACAGGAAGCGGGCATCTGAATCTCTAAAGTCAAGGGGGTGGGTAGTCTGAAAACTTCACATTTTCTTGGTAAAATCCTCCTTGAGGGGACAAGCATGGGCTCTTCCCACTCCCACCCTGGACTTAGTGGCTCACCTAGAAGGGTTGGGTTTTTGTTTGTTTGTTTGTTTGTTTTGTTTTGTTTTGTTTTTTTAAATTCTTTGATGTTTTCCACATTGTGCCAAAGAAACAAACTTATTTTCACAAGATGCTTAAATGCCATGAAAGGAGGAATAACAGGATAAACATCTCAATGTGGGTGGGCAGCCACCAGCAGCTGCTGACTGGTCCCTGACAGTGCCTCTGTTTGGGAAAGGCTTAAACTGAGAGAATACTAATCATGAAAACTTTGAATGAGACAAGAAGTGGGGTGTGAGATTCATCTCATACTTCTTTGGTTAAAATGAAGCCTTTTGACCTGGATGGAGATAGACACGTGCTAGCTATCAACTTTTAATAAAATGGAAGACTGTTGAGCCAAATACATTAAATAATACTGTTTTATACAAACAAAAAATATTGCTGTTCAATCCAAGCTGAGTAAGACCACAGGCTTCAATGTCTGTCTCTGTCTTTGTCTCTGTCTCTGTCTGTGTCTGTCTGTCTGTCCCCCTCTCTCTCCTGCTCTTTCTCACATTTCCTGTTTTTCCTTCACTATCTGTTTTGAACTAAACTACACAGAGCCTGCATCCAATGCTGAGTCTCTTAATAGCAAGGCTATCACTGGAATTGGAACATCTAGTTGCTGAGGTGTCCAGAATTACTTGATTCATGACAGCTGCTACCCCAGCTCTTTCTTGATTTCAGGAAGTCCCCTGTATTCCCAAAAGCATAACTTTTTGAAATAATTATTTAAAAAATTGTACTTAACAATTAATGTTCACAAAGACATAATAACTTCTGCCTATAGAAACAGGTAAAATAAAAATGTAATGCCAATCTTTGGACTAAATGCTTCTATACACATTATAAACTAGACCCAGATTATTGGAATATCAAAATAAATGATCCATTCCAATTTCATCCTCTTTCCATAATGTGTTGGCCAGACTCTCTGCTGTTTTTTCTGATTCATACAGCTATATGAAACTTCCCATTCTAGTACTTAAATTTCATTGTAGTCTGTCTTATACATTTAATTCCACACATGTAGGTTCTTGAAAGGGTCACTGCCCACTTATCTGGTTTCTGATATGGGAAATTTCCTTCTGGTCTGATGAGTTTCGCCCTCTTCACAGAACTCTCTGCTCAGGTGAATTGTCCCAGGGCTATTGGCCGGTGGATATCTTAAGTGGAATTCCAGGAAGTTGTCTCACATCATATTTCTCAATGTTAACCTCACCTATGACAAACTAAACAGCTTTCCCACAGCATAACTACTGGGAAGGCAAGCTGCTTAGTTCCCCATTCCTCCATACATCACTGGGATCTTCCTCTTTTCCTCTCTTCTCACTGACACCACGGACAGACACAGGTGCACTGCAGTTGTAGAACAGATCAGTTCAATGGAGCAGGGGGAGCTCAGTGACTTAGCAACATTGCATGTGTCTTTGTTGGAGCCTGCTTTCCTGGCCTTCAGGGAGCAGAATGACTTCCTTCTTGTCTGAAAGGAGAGAGGAAGTGAGGGTTCATAGAAACCTCCTTAAGGATCATGGGTGTCCAAATAAAGCCTGAAAGGCTAATTGTTTTCCAAGTAGGAACAAAAGAGGAAATGATAAGGTGAGGTGAGAACACACAGAATTCTAGCCATAACCACACTCCAAACTTGCTCTCCCATTGTATTCGTTACTTCCATATCAGTGTGGCCAAAATACCTAACAAGAACAAATAAAAGAAGGAAGTGCTTATTTTGGCTCACAGTTTCATAGGGATTTCATAGTTGGGAGGACATGGCAGGATGGCTTAGTGCTTCCTGTCCAGAACTTGAGGGAGTTTGTTCACATGGTAGCAGACAAGGAAAAGACAATGCAGGCCCAAAACCAAGGACACCTTCATAGACCTGCTTCACCAGCAAGGTCCTATGTCCCAAAGTTCTCACAATGGTGGCATTCCAGATTTAAACCATAACACTCTCCAAGCAAAAATCAGTTACCCTTTTACTGATAAATATCATCCTTTCATTCTATGGGAAGATTTTCAGAGTTGCCCTGAACACTTCCTGATTATTAGAGACTTTATTTATCCACTTAACTATGTTCACAGACCTTCCTTGATAATTTTTCTGTAGACAACCTTTTTGATGGCATTTGCTATCATCCCCAAACTTGTTCACTTTCTAATTCCAGCAATGTGCTACTATGTCCCTTCTATGGCACAAGGGACTTTGGTGGATGGGATTAAGTAATGGATCTTAAGGCCAGGAGACTATCATGAAATAATCAGTCAGATTAAATGCCACTGCAGAGATCCTCTGTAGAGGGATACAGGAGGCAGTCACCATGGAAGCAGAATTTAAAGTGATACCGATGACATTTGTAGCCTCTAAAAGCTGAAAAACCAAGGAAAGTATTTGACACTACCACTTCAGGTGGCATTTATGATGGCTTCCTGACCCTTGTTTATTCCTTACAATTAAAAAAAAAACAGATAAGAGGCCATCTCGATATGTCCTCACAGATAAACATCACCATCACAATAAATGTCCCCAACTAGCACAGAATCACAGAGCTGCCCGTATAGAGAGAGCAAAGGAAAGACTCATGCTCTTTGCTTGGATATACCAATTATTCTGAGAAATATTCACACACTTTTCTTTGATACATCAACTATCCTAAGAAATATGTATGTGCACACATATATATGTGGATAGATCAATAGATCAGTACATAGCTGGATTCAATTGTATATTTAATTAGATTATTGATCAAAGGTATGCAAATAAATACTTTGGCAGTGCCTTCTAATTTCCAAAGCCACTCAGATTCCTGGAGAGGAATTGCCTCCCTGTGCAAATATTGTTGAACTTGGTGGAACCCTTAAATTCATAACCTGTGACAGATTAGTGAACTCACACAACTGTTCTGATATCCTAATTAAACTCCTATTTTTCTTTTAGTCTGAAGATATGTCCATCATTCTGAACATGAATGCAAAGGATCTACCTCACATGCTCACTCTGCCCATTTTATGTGCTTCATAATTTAGCTATAAATCTGGGGGATGAAGGAGAGGGGTTGTGATCCAGAACATAGTGTCCTGTTGCTTTACTTACAATCTTTATCCTCTTTCTTCCTAATACAGTTATAAGGTTTCTCCCTTGCCCTTGGGAGTGAAGCTCAAGCCTTGCTGTGTTGTATCATGATTTTATCATGGTTGGCTTAACATTTTCTCAAGATAAGTATGATGTTTTCCTTCAGAAGAACATGCATTGGTGGAGACATTCTGTTCTGCCTTTGCCACATACACACACACAAAAAAAAACATGTAACAAATCAATCATATCGGTGTAGAAGAGAAGCTTCCCTTTCATTTCCTCTTCCTTAATTGCTATTGTAGACAAAGACGGATGGTCAAGTCACACTCATAGAGACTGCTGAGGGCAGTGCAGGACACAGGATGGGGGCTGCAGAGATCTGTTTCCACCATCAGATGGTGGTAGCTTTGATGGATTGTGGAGCTTCAGAGTCCCAGGGCATCACAGTGTCCCTGAAAGATATGGTTATATTGTATGCATGGAATGATGTTGGAAAACGCTTCACAACTGCACAGGAGTGTGGGGATTGTTCCTGTGCTGTTCATTGACAGCAAGAGGCAGACCATGCATGCTTGAATACAGCTGTGGGAGAAGACTCCTAGTCTACACTTGATAAGCTTCCCAGACTTAGCAATAACTTGGCTGCCTGTTCAGTCAGGAAACTCTGAAAAGATCTGTTTTCTAGGGAGAGACTGAGGACTTCCTTCTCTTTTTAAAACTCAAATTAGTGAGACTGTCCTTTCTGCTTTTTTTTTTTTTTTTTAACAAATCCACCTCCAGTCCAGATGGCATAAGGAAGCACAAGTTGCAGGACAAAATAACAAACAACAGTAATTACACTTTTCAAATATTCACCCATTAGTATGCAATTCAGAAGACTGGGAAATGTTTGAGGACAACTTCAAGGATAAACAAGATGAGCAAAGTATAAGATACCTGTGATTCAGAGGCAGGGGATAGGGAAGTGACATTTATTTATGCAGGGCTGGAACAAATCATTTTAATTTTGAGTTCACTCTCCAGCTCCCTTTAGCTAGGACCTGCAGGGGGAGGAAACTAAGGAGGGAGCAGTGCCTGAATGAGAAGTGTGGGCTTGGAAGGGTGCCAGCACCAGAAGCAGCCAGAATGCTCTGAGAGGCTGACAGCAGCTGACAGTGACAGTCCAGGAAGCAGTGGCTTGGTTCTGTCCCTTGATCTTTTCTGCATATTTTATTAGTCAGGTCATTGTCCCAGTGGCCACCATGATCTCTCCTTCTTGAGGTCACCAGAGACCTGGCTGCTAAACTCAACATTCCCCCGTTCCCATGCTCCTTTCTCCATAAAGTGGAGCATCAAAGACCACCACTCCAGGGCATTTCTGCTTCCGCTGGCTTCCAGGCCAGTTCTTCTTCGGACTTCCGCTTGTCTCATCTTCTCTCCTTCTCTTCCTTCTCCTCCATTATTCTCATTACCCTCCCCTCCCTTTCCTCCTGATTCTTTCCCTTCTTCCTCCTACTCCCCCCACCTTGCATTCGTCACTGCCTTGGAATGTGTTGAACCTACAGACCCCATTTATCAATTCTATTGCTCTCAAGCACTAACTCCCCCCAACATCCTACTTTGACCAATTTCAACTATCTACAGATATCCAGAACCGATGTTCGTGTCTCAGCCCAAAATCACTGTGTTTAATTTAAACTCATCCTCTCTTTCATGATCTTCTGTGATTTCTGTCTGTTTCTACCATTATAATCTCCTTTGATCCCTGCTTCCCGCCCATTTCAATGTCCTTCTTGAACTAATATTAACACTTTGGTCTTATCTTTTATCTTTCCACCTGTCTTCCTTCCTCTGCCTCTTTTTGTGCCTCTCTTTTGTGTTTATCCATACTTCTTTCTTCTCTCATTAGCTAATCAACTACCAAGACATCACTTTTTGCCATTTTAGCTTCTTCAATTAGTTTCCATTGATCTATTAGAATTGTCATTATTCTGGAGCAGACTCACCAATTCTAATCATTTTTCTTTCCAGTTGTGAAATATTTTAAATGAAGGGAAGTAGACAGATGAATTTGATATTTGTGAAAACATCCAGATATTACAAACGTTTTATCGTATCACTGCAGATTTTTTTTTAAAGAACATAAAACATAAAAATTTGTCATCTCCTGCCACGTCCTTCAAGGCTTGGTCCTGAAAAGCTGACTAGGGCAAAAAGGGATTAAGAAAGGATAGACACTGAAGAGCAACGGACACATACACAGAAAAGCTGTGGTCAAGCAGGTTGTGCTCACTTTGATGGAGGGTACCTGCCATGAACCAAACCGGAAACTCAGCATGTTTATTAGGCACAGCAGAAGAAGACAGACTTAGCTAATCTCAGTGAGAGATCTTCATAGGAAATCAGTTTCGGGCTGCAGTTATCAGGGATGAGGAGACTGAACCCACAAGCTTTTGCACATATTATCAACATACACACATGGAGCAGAGAAAGTTTTGCTAATTCCTTCAGGCTGATTCTGGGAAGGCATTGTCAGTTCACAGGGGCCTGATACAGTGGTCTTCTTGACACGGTCACAGTCATGGCAATAATATACATCCACTTAGTACTTAATCCACTCCCTGAAGTCTCTACTACCATGAATTCTCCTCTCCTTTCACAGAAGTAACAACAGCATTCTGAAATTGGAAATTGCAGCCATTTAAAAAAAAACAATAAACATGGGAACACTAAAAATACAGAGCATGGTTATAATTTTTTCATTTTATGAGTGATGTACTATACCTATTGTTTTGTAATTTTCTCTCATGGAACTGGAGATTGAATGAAATGTCTTTCTGTCTCCCACTGTTCCTGGGAAGATGTAAACAAAATCTACTCACTTCAGGCAGCAACAGATGAGAGCAACTATGCAAGTCAATCTTGGTAAACCAATGATACATTGGTGACCATTATAAAAACAAGAATGAGACGCTACTTACAAGAGCAAGGACAACTCAAAGTGATCAATAAAGCTCAACCCGGCATGGGCAACAACTCACTAAAGTTATAACCCTGAAGTTCCCTGTACAAAATATGGCAGCCCCACAGGTCAAAGTGTTTTTTCTCCATGAAAGTCCTGACTGCTTACATAACCTTGGGATGAATGGACATTGTACACTTGATAAGTTTCATGAACATCCTTAGATTTGTGAGTCGTTTACTTACTGAGTCTTAAGGATCCTCCCCTTAGAACTTCCTGAATTCTTAGAAGCTTCTTCCCAAGATGGAATGTTTTAATTCAGGGAAATTTCCTACTTAACACTTTTACTCCTCAAGGGTAAGCAAGCACTCTACCGCTGAGTTACATCCCAAAACCTTGTAGCTTTAAAAGAAAATTTACAGACTACTAAGCTGTGAGATAAGTATATGGTGACTCTTTTTAATTTATGTATCTATTTCAGTGAATGATTATACCACAATTTATTTGTTCCTCTACTGATGACATTGATATTAACCCCAGCCTTTCATCAATACAATTTCAAACTGAACAACAACTGTTGTACAGGACTATCCTCTGAGCCTAACTGCTACCATCATTAGGAATTCTGCTGGGATTCTTCATAAAACATCATCATGTTGGGTCTGCTGACTATTTACCTTACCTCAGAGATGGATAGGATGGGGAGGGTCATGGGATGCTCGCTGGAGTATCCAGCCACCCATCCCAACCTATTGTATGCAATTATACCCTAATTGCACACATCTTGGGAAGGGCATAGAGAGTAGAGGTGGGGAAGGGTGAGGGGAGGAATTTCCATATACACAACCACAAGGAAGGCACTATCCCTGCTGGA
Organism: Lophiomys imhausi; assembly: GCA_907164525.1. NCBI lineage: Eukaryota > Metazoa > Chordata > Mammalia > Rodentia > Muridae > Lophiomys > Lophiomys imhausi. The sequence continues at coordinate 7,323,370 of CAJQZJ010009351.1, read as the reverse complement.
TACCAACCTTTTAGTGTGTCTATTTTAACCCCTCACTCATTATTCTGTAAGTAAGCCTAATAAACTCATTGGTTACTGAGGTGAACTAGGATGCAATTCCATCTCAATTTGGCATTGTAGCCATAGGAGGAGGGGTAGATAGATATGTTCATGTCTTTCCAAGGAAAGGAATTTTAGCCACAAAAACTCTGCATATCTATTAAAACATCTTTAGGCAGTGTGTGTAGAAGCAGAGTTATGGAGTATGTGCTTCCTCAACTACAATAGAAATGATTATCAATTTGCTCTTGAGAAGCACAGCCAAATGCATTCTCAACACCAACATAAGAGAGATCCTGCTCTGACATGCGCTTGCCAACACATGGTATTGTCAGAGTTCTGAAGCTTGTCAATTTGATGAAAGCGAGATTGCAACAATTCATAATTCACATTAAATTTGAATGGCTCCCAGTGACAGTCAATATCCTTTTATATATTTATTGGTCAGTTATATAGTCTTTTGTACACATTTTCTGTAAGCATCACTCTTTTGAATAGATTCCCTATAATCATCACTTGAGGATTTTTTTTTTAGTTGCTTATGATCTTGATTTTAAATTTATTTCTTACACATTCCAAGTACAATCCTCTTTTAGTTACAGGCAGATGTATGTAGAAACTTTATGGTATATTTCTGCTCTTAATTTCTAGTTTAATTTGTTGTACCTTAAAATATTTTTGTATAGTTTTTGTTCTCTTACATTACTTTATTCCATGGTCCAAAATGCCTTCCTTCATATTCCAGATGTCTTTGAAAGAATTATCTTTCATGCTAGTGAGTAGAATAGGGTAAGAGTCCATTAGATCATTTTGTTCTTGGTTTGGTTCACATCCTTCTCTGTTAATACGCTTCATTATTGAAAGAGAGTGTAAAGCCTCCAAGATTTTGAGCATATATATTTCTTTTATAAATATTCAGTATTTTGGTTAGGTTGTTCCGCTGCACTGTTCTAGGCACATATTATCTTCTTGGTCCATTGCCCTTATATTGTTAAGTAATATTCTTTATCTCTCAAAATATTACTTGCTAAGAACTCAGACTCATCTCGTTCAATGGTCATTGTGTTCTGGTTGTTGTTGAATGAGTGGCTTTATAGAGCCCTTTCTCTTTTTTACTTGCTGCTTTTCATTTACAGCAGGCTGCTTGTTATACACCATTAAGTCATTTAACTTTAAGTCCAATATGGCAATTCAGTTTTACTTTATTAATTATATGATTTATGTTCAAGATAATTATCAACAGCATATAGTAAAAATGTGCCGACTTTCTAGGTTGTTCTCTACATACCTCAGCTTTTCTTCAGACTTTCTTCTCCTTTTCCCGCCTCATATTGGAGTGAGTGCTTTATAGTTTTGTTTTTATATTCACTGTTAGCTTTTTATTTTATGATTCTTTTTTGGAAGATTGATTTGGATTATTTTAAGTTACGTGTACACATTATACCTGATATCTCCTGCATTCAGGAAAGATTATAATTTTATATTTTATGTGTTTTTGTTGTAGGGCTGATAATCCTATTCTTTCCACCTTTCCATGTTTTGTGCTAAAATCCCTGAGTGTTTGATATACAAGCTCCTTTTAGATTATAAGGTTTTTCTTCTCAGAATATTTTGGAAATATGCATAGATAGGCTAATGGGCTGCATTTTGGAAATTTTCGCTGAATGGCTACAATTCCTACATATGCTACCATGACTTACAAGGCATTATAATAAAATATGACTGTTAGGTAAAATTAATGATTATGGCTAGTATTTATCAAGTACTTAAAATGTGTGAGGCACTGTGTGGAGTGTTTTAAATCTGTGACCTCACTTAGGTCATTCTTACTGTCACTGTGATGGAGGAGGTGAGGTAACCTCCCTTTAATTCAATAAGGGACTGACATTCTGAAAGTCAGTGAGTAACCCCCAAGTGTCACACAACTATAGAATGTTCTGTCACATTCCAGATACCCAGTCTTTACCACTTTGCCATGCTGTTTCCTTCTAGAGTTCCAGGGTTACTCTTTCTCTTGTGAAAGATAGTATCTTTTCCTATTTTCTGTGTTCCTTCTTTAAAAATAAAATAAATTTTAAAGAATAAAAATGTAAAGAGTGTGGTAAAGGATGGGCTGGAAGGATGACTCAGTTGAGATCACCTGATGTGTAGTTTTGATGTGGGGACTGGAGTTCAGATACCACCATACATGTAGCAAGCCATTCATGCCCATATGCATATCCAAGGCATTCCTGTGACCTGGCTCCAAGACAGAAAGAGACAGAGGATGCCTGAGGCTTCCTGGCTTCTAGCCTAGCTGAGAAAACACAAGCCCCAGGTTCAGGGAGAGACCCTGTCTCAAAGGAATCTTATGACATCATAAGAAAGGAGGATACCCAACCCCTTCTACTGGCGCACATGTGTGCACAGGTACAGGCACCACACACAGATATACATGCACTCACACAGAGAGATTGGCAGCCAGTTCTTCCTATTACTGGTTTAAATTTTACATGCCTGTTACAGAAGATTGATAACGTGGCTGCCTTTTATATCACACATATCACATGCTATATGGATTCACTATACGAATCTGTCATAAAGTTTGTAAGGGTTTTGAAACTGAGGTACAGAAAAACTCCCTGTTTTTAATTCCAAAACTCACACGTTTATCTCTGTTCTAGGAGAGTTGGTTTTCTCATAAATCCCATCACTCTCTTGCTGCTATTTCTGCCCAGCAAATTATTTCTTTATTCACAAGGCAATAAAAGGTCACTGGAAAGAAGAATGTAATATTCGCTCTCATAAAATAAAGTTAACCAGTATTTAGCATTTATATCTTTTCCAGTATAATAAACAAAATATGCTTTATTTGACTCCATGAAGACCTATGATATCAAAAAAGATAAATGTAATGATTTGCTCAAACACAGGAAGATAAATCTGTCATGGCGTACTCTCAGTAGTAACATGCTGCCCTGCCCCACTTTCTGTGAAATTAGATAGAAAGGCACAGCAGGCCTGGATTTCAGGTGCACAGTGTCCAGCTACTGCTCCATGGTGGCAGTCTAAAGAGCCCAGAGGAATGAGCCAGATTCAACTTTTGTTGGCTTGCTTTGTTTTTCATGTTACTTACTGAGATAATATTGACATGGTGTTTTATACTCGCATTAAAGGGTAGGAAAAGTAAAGGTCAGTTGTTCGTTTTAATTTGCTTTAATTTCAGGGGGTGTCAGAGAGAATGTAAAGTTCTCTGACCTTTCTTTACGCATCTTATGAAATAATTATTTCCATTTTTCTAGACAATCAGATCTTTGGTGGAAAATTTAGGCAAGTGTTTTATTAAAAGTCAGTTGAGATTTAATATAAATGCAAATTTCTTATTTTTATAAAATTTCTATACGTTTAATTTGTTAAAAATGTCACACACAAATCATCTTGACAAAAATGCCTCTTTATAGTTTCCAATCAGTTTTGTCTCCATAATTAAAATAAACCAACTGTAGTTTATTAAATTAATGTTTGTCCACAAGGTAGAGATGAAAACAAGGTTTTCTTGCTGGTGAAATACATGTTTTGAAATCTTCTTATGCAAAATTCTTCCCTGTAGGCAGGCAGTGAGTATGAAAATAGAAAAGGCAAGAATGCAAAGCCAAGTAATGGATGCACATAAAAACCTGAATGAGTTATTATAGCCTAAATAGGGTCATTTCCAACAGGTTTTTAATGTTTTTCTATATTAAAAAAATGTAAGTTTAGTTTCACTATATGCTTGTTTCCTGTAAGGTTACTTACAAAATGAAACTGTCCAGTCCTAATATATCACTTAGTCTTTTTCCAATTTCTTTCTTTCTTTTTTTTTTTTGCACATTTTCTCTTTCATTATCAAATAAGAGTCTATCTCCTGCTTTTAATAATCCGTTTATAAAAGATTCTTCCTTGAGCAGCAGAGTCTGGCCTTTTCTTTTTTACCTCTTTAATTAAAACATTGCAATATGGGGAAGCTATCAGTTGGTTCTCAGCAAATGGCATTTATTTTGATCTCCTCTTGTATGACAAGGCAAATGATGAAGAGGACAGAAATGTCCTAGTCCCTAAAATTAGATATAAATTCACTAATATTCAACCTACAGAATCTTCTGGGTCTTCAGCAATGGCACCTAGTAATTTATTACGACATAAATCAACTTGCATTCCACTTTACAGATCAACTGTGCTGAGCTCATTTTTCAAAGGAAGTTATTGGCTCAAGATTGTTCATGCCTCCTGGAATACTTTCTTTCTTTACTGACTCTTTGAAGTTTGAATGGAAGACCATACATCATAGTACAACTAACTCTACAGCCTAATGGACTTATCCTTTGGGCTGCCATTTTGTGTTCTCTTTAATAATCAACTCGGCCTTTTTGTTAACATGACTGTTGGGATATGAAGATCTGGCCTTCATTTTGTTATGTCATCTTTTGGTTGTGCTTTAAACACAATGTCCTGTGCTCTGTTAGCAAAATGACAATCAGGAAATTGATAATTGGGAGTGGATGAAGATGGCTCATAAGGTAAGAGATCTTACTGCACAAGCATGGGGACCTAGGTTTGAACCCCTAGAACCACGTGAACAAAAGTGTAGGGTATGGTCTCATGAACACGACAGTGCTCGGAGACAGGAGGATCTCTGTGTCGTTTCAGTGAGAGACCTTGTCTCAAATAAAATGCAGAAGGATGAACAAGACACATCTACATACACACACACAAACACACACATACACACACACATGCACACGCACATGTACACACATGGACACAGGCACACACACGAACACACACATATATACACACAAAAACACACACATGCACATGCACACACACACTGTATTTTATATATATATGAAAAAAAACACACATATACACAGATTCACAACACAGACATAGAAACACACACACAAAGAAATTAATAAGCAGGATAAAAGATAAAGGAAAATGATATTTCATGATCTCAAAAAAATAAAAAATAATAATAATTGTATAAACCAGTGCCATTCTTTAGTTTTTTCTGTATCCTTGAGTATATATAAATGAAGCCATAAGTAATGGACACACTGACCTAATAATAGTTTTGTTGTTAAAAGGTCACTTTAGATGAGAGCTATACTTGGCAAACTATATTGTTTGCCAAACAAACAATATAGTTAATGTGTTTTTAGTGGGTACCTATAAATATTATAGCTGCTCAAGTATTTAAAGGATAATTAATATGGTATTTTCAGGGCAATTGATTTCTAGTTTAAAAAGATGAGTCATTCATATATATTAGATATGAATAAAGACATTTAATGAATAAATAAATGCATATATATTGAACATTATAATATATGATAAACTAGAGTATCAAATGAAATAGCATTTGTACTGTAGGTGGTTTGCTTAGCAATTAATAGGTCCTGAAGAAACACTCCCTTCAGGACTCACAACCCCACCCCTAGCTGGTGCAAGACTGGAAGCTGATGGGTTCTGTGGGAGGAATTCAGTTTTCTTCAAAAGGGTGGTCCCTGGTAGGTCAACCATGCTCCAATGATGGATACAGTGAACACAGTTATGTATATGTGAGGAGCACAAATTGGACTCAGTGTGTTATTTTTGAAAAAGAGAGCCATGAAGTTGGGAGAAGAATGGGGTAGTAAAGTGTGAATTGGGGAGACCTGGAGAAATTGAGTGAGGTGAGGTAAATATGATCAAATTACTGTGTATGCATTCATAAAATTCCAAAGAACTAATTAAAATACTGTATTCTAAAGGCAAGCAAGCAGAAATACGCCCTTACAAAAGTTAAAGATTAATATGGTGACAGTAAACATTTTGCTTCAGTCACAAACTACCATGCAGACTTTTATGGGTCAGGTTGCAGTTTGTTGTCAAAAGTGGTAACTTACATAATAAAATCAAAAGAACTAAGAAAACAGAACAGAGGCCAGAACCGGAGAAATGCCTTGGTAGTAAAGAACACGTGCTGCTGTTGCAGTAGACCCGGGTTCGGCTCCCAGAACACACATGACATTTCAACCATCCATAACTCCATTTCCAAGGATCTGACACCCTCTTCTGAGTTCTGTAGGCACTAGGCACACCTGTGGTACACAGACCCGCATGCAGGCAAACACTCACACACACAAAATAATAATAAATTTAAACAAAGAACAACAGCAATAGCATGCAGACCTATCAAACATTGATGACATTTAAAAACACACAAAAATGTTGGAAATCTTAATAGTAATAAATGTTTCCATACCACCCAAACAATGTACAGGCTCAACATAATTCCCACTAAAATTCCTGCAGCATATTTTTCAGAAATAGGAAGATTATCCTAAAATCATACAGAACCAAAGAAGATATCAAATAGAGTTCCCTTAAAAGGATAACTAAGAATAATTGCATCCCTCACATTGAAATATATTGTTGAAATTTATGGAAATGTAAGCAATATAGTCCTATCATAGGGGTTGGCATGTAGGCCCCAAAACAGAAGGGAGATCCCAGAGTGAGCCCCAACATGTCCACCTGAAGTAGTAACAATTTGGGAATTTCTGGTTTCTTTAAAATAGACGGAAATATCAGAATATTTTTTCACAAGATTCCCTGAGCCACTCCTAATGTTTAGCTGTGCGTCTCTAAGAGCATGTGTGGGACAGACCTAGGCCCCCTACACATATGTAACAGATGTGCAGCTAGACACCAAACAACTGGAGCAGAGACTGTCTCTGACTCTGTTACTTGCCTTTGGATCTCCTTCCCCTAGCTGGGCTGTCTTGTCTAGCCTCAACAGGAGAAGATACCCTAATCTAACTACAACTTGATATGCCAAGGTGGATCAATATCCATGGGAGGCCTTTCCTCTGAGGAAAAAAGAGAGGGAGCATGGGGGAAAGGAGGGTAAGAGAGAGGGACTGGTAACAGAGGAGGGAGGGGAAAGCGGTGATCAGGATGTAAAGTAAATTAATTAATTACTAAAGAATAAATAAATAAATAAATAAATAAATAAATAAATAAATAAATAAATACGATGTTTCCATTTTATTCCCAGATGTGGGGATATGGAGAGGCTTTGCAGCAGCTGACTATGGTTTGCCTCATGATCTGGTGGGGGCATGATTTTGTCAGCTGCAGATAGTTTCTGTGATTGTGTGATGTTTGGAATTCTGGGGACTTTTCAGAGGACATATAAATGCTAGATCCCCAAGAAAGGGGTGGATGTTGGTCAACTGTTGATTGGTGTTGGTTGTTGTTGGTCACGGTTTGTTAGGTAGTTGTACACAAATAAAAATGAAGAAATTAGATATCCTGACAATGAAGATCAAACTTGCCCCAAGGAACTTACTGCCCCAGTCAACAGAGAGTAGTCTAACAATACCGTCAAACACATTCTGACCCTTGACTTTATTTGGGGATCTCATTCCTTTTCCCTCTATTCTTTTTCTCTTATCTAGTGGTAGGGTGTTGGGAGAGAAGAAGAAAAGGGTATGGATAAAAGTGGAAGAAAGAAGAACCCACAAAGAAGCTAAGCACTGGCTACATTCATTCCAACAAGAATTCAGAGATTCCTAATGAAAACAGACAGCCTCTTCAAAAACTATCCTTGGGAAATCTGGATAACCAAAACCAAAGAAGTAGGAAACTCATGCCACATGCAAATTGTCAACTGAAATGTACTAAGAACATAAAACTTGAACATAAATTTACAGGAAAAATATGACAGGGGTTATGACACTGGCTTGGAAATGACTTCTTGTACATGACCCCAGACATGGGAGCCACAAGAAACAATAAACCAATAGGATCACACAAACCAAAGGAACATCTTCCTCAGAAAAGAAACAAAATCAAGTGAAGAAGGGGAATATGAGGGGAAATATTTTCAAACATGTCTCCTGAGAGGTTAGTATCCGAAAAAAAAAAAACATAGGAGTGTTCTACAACACAATAGCAAACACCTAATTCGTTTTAAAATAGGCAAAGGATTCAAATCGGTAATATTTCAAAAATACATCAGTTGATTGAGAGGAATATGAGAAGGTGCTCAGCATTACTTTTTTCCATGAAATTTTGAGTCAAAGCCACAAATCTCTTCTCACACTTTCAGATGGCTGTCACCAAAAATGACAAATGCTGGTGAGGATGTGAATACTTGAAGATGGACATGTAAAATGGCACAGTTACTAAGGATATGGATGAATTTTTAAAAATGTAATACCCTGTTAGGTTGCTCACGGACCCATGTCTATGGGCATATAGGCAGCATTAATTACACTGCAAGTAAAGAAGAAAAAGTTAAGATAAAGCTGGAAGGAGGATGTGGTAGGACATCTGGAATGAGTTGAGTGCAAGAGTAGATGGTGGGCATGACCTAAATCTATTGCATACTTTAATAAAATTCTCAAAGAATAAACAAAACCTATTATAAAAATGAAAAAAGCAAAAAAACATTGTATATATTTTCTGATATTGAGATAACTACAATAGAGCAAGCAATCTGCATATAAGTATAGATAAAATTGAAATCAGTATCTTGAAGAACAAGATAGATACCATGTTCATTGTATTACCAAAGAAAGGAAAACACTCAAATGTTCATTAGTTAGTAATAGATTAAGGAGATAGTATACACAGAATAGTGGGATTTACTTGTTCTTTAGAAAAGAAGAAAATTCTGCCTCTTACAAGTTTTAAAAACATGTTGGACATTGTCCAGGGACACAAACAAGTCAGGAAGGGACACTGTTGATTCCACTTGTACTAAGAGGCTAAAATAAACTCACAGAAACAGATTAGAAGGTGTAGCCAAGAAATGCAGGAGGTTACTGTTTAGGGAATGTAAAGAAAGAGTGACTCCTCCCCAAACTAGAAAAAGAACTGTCAATGCTCCATCAACTGCATATATACATATATACAACATGTATGTTGTATGTACATATATACATGAATATACATATATATGAGTTAAATCAGTATAATTGAGATATAACTATGCTAATTACCCCAAACTTTTCATTCCATGTTATACATACTGTAATGCCATACAATATACAAAGAATATGTGAAAATTATTTTCTATCAATTAAAAAGGTTTAAGGGAGGAAAAAAAAAGAAATACTGGACCCTACTGTATTTATTTATCCATAAATAAATAAGAAAAAAATCTTGTATTTTTCTGCAACTCAATTCAGTTGTCCACCCATACCCTGATTCACCCTCCACTCATGTCTAAAATCTCTACCCACTCAGCAGACAATGGCAGTCAGTCAGACCGGAAAGAACTGTTGCCCCGTGTTGGTGTTGTGCAACTGAACAATCGAGCACCTCTGGGGAGGAAATGAATCACAATCCATGGCTGCCTAGGAACTCTTTAGGGTTCAAGAGGGAGGCCACCCGTGAAATGTCTTCTGATTGCTCAGCCCCATGTGCTTTGTCTCACGGGTCTCTGGGAAAAGATGCTGAAGTCACTGAGACAGGTTTTGCTTATATCGTTTTTACTGGGCAAACACAGTCATCCCAGGGACAGGATGTGTAACTTTCCTGGTGCCTGATTAAATTTCCCAGACTTTTCATTCATGCCTGGCAAAGCACAATTTGAAGTAAGCTGCTGGAAGGTGCCTATTAACCCTGCTAATGAGCAGATATAATTTTTGCCACTTGCAGATGACACTCAATATGGCTCTGGGCTCATATTTCAGAGAATGTTTCCACATGAGGCTCATTCTAGCTGAAACCATACTTCACGACTGCTGACCTGAAGGACCAGCCAGAGTGTGCATGCTCCACAGCAGATGTGAAGGTGGCCTCCATCCATCCTGGGGGTTCATAAAAGCAAATTTCTATTGGAGACACTAATCTTTTGTGATGTTTGACCATACCTAGATGTGGCAAGGGCATCAATGTTTCTGTCTTTCTACAGTGAGCTTTTTCGGGGTCTCACTTACACAGGGAGTTTTCGAGAAGAGATTGATATAGACCAATGAGCTCCATGGAATACTGAGCTATTGAAACTTTGTTACAGAATTTGTGGTCCTGTCAGTGCTGATAGTGTTCATAGAATACTATGACAGATTGGAGTAACTTAAGAGGGACTGAAAAATAGAATTAATAAGGTTGTATCATCAGTCAGTCATGGAAATTCTAACCCTTATTCAAATGTTATAATGAAGCAATGACCTCCTCTTCCCACTCCTCCTCTTCTCCTTCTCACCCCCTTCTCCTCTTTCTTCTTTTCATTCCATTCCAGACCCTAGAAACATTGCAGAGTAAAACATGGTCTTGTTAGTGTTGGGGGTTTTCATTGTTGCTGTTTATAAAATACTTTTTAAGTTAGCATACAAAACAATAGGGTTCATTGCGTTATCATTATGCTTCACTCTTAATCATCTTCCTGCCCAAATACCCTCTCCCATTACACCTGCCCCTTTTTCTCTGATCCCTTTTTTCCTGAAATAGTCTTTCACTCTTATTTTTACATCATACATATTCTCAATATTCTATTTTTCTCCATTCCCATAAAATATCTACTTCACCACTCATGGTCCCCTTTGTACTACCAATACCTGCACTTATGGATACACACATACATTTTATATATCATAATATATTACTATATTACTTCATATAGTATAGGACAGATAATAGTATAATATATATTTTAAATATATACTCTGCATAAGAAATAAAACATAGAGGATTTGTCCTTCTGTCAGGCTTATTTTGTTTAACATCATTTCTAATTTCATGCATTTTTCTGCAAGTGAGATGATATGCTTAGAAACAGGCAAAATTACTTTCCCCAGGTTCTACAGGAAGCAAAGAAATGGAAAGGACAATCTAGGCTATGAATGCTCCTGCTCATGCAAGTACTTGTTTCTTTGAGGGACAAACATTAGAGAGCAGAATCCAAAAGAAACAGTAACTATTTTAAAACAGAATACAGAGAATGTCTCTGTCCATACTGGTGGTATTCAAATTAATACAGATAACAAATTCCAAAATACCTAAGGAGTTTCTTATATTTTGTAAACGCTTAAGGACCTTCTCATTGGGGAGAGGGCTTCTTGAGATGTAGGCGAACTATAAAACCTTGACTGGCCTGGAACTATTTAGAAATATCAGATTGGCCTTAAATTCATAGAGATAGGATCTGCATTTTAAATTGCTTTCCGTGTTAAATATTTATGATTCTTATTCATTATGATCCTTACTTTTATACTACTGGGAGACACTCCTATGCCTAAGAATTAAAATCATCAATTAAATCAACAGTAGTGTTGGGTGGTATGGTCATCATGTATAGATTTTTAGATACAGACTGAAATAATAGCTTAGAACTTAATTCTAGACATAGTTTATTAAAGCATTCAATTTAACCAGCGGCTCCTGAGCACATATGGACAAGGTACTCTGGAGAATAAAAGGAATGGATCTTATCCATTCTCAACTTGTCTCTGACTTACAAGTACCAAAATATCCTTAACAACAGGTAAAAGATAACAAGGGATGAGAAGGTAAAAACAAACTCCTTTCGGAGCACAAGGGAAGGAAACTCCATTGTCCCCAGGAGAATCCAGGCAGTATTTATGAAGAAGTGGCTATCAGGTAAGCCTCAAAGAATGGCTAAGTTGTTATTAGAAAGAGCGAAAGTATGGTCCACAGGAGGAGAACACTGAGGTGCATTTAGTCCAATTGCTGGAGGGGCGATTAGTAGAATAAGAAGGATGAGAGATGTAATAGTACATTATCACCATCTCACAGAAATTGTAGCAGAGCGCATTAAGCACCTTGACCTTCATAATACAAGCAGTGAGGAGTCATCAGAAATTATTCAGCAAAGGAGAGACAGGATCAGAACTGAAACTCGTGTACAATGGAAGACTGTGTAAGGTTTGGGAGGGAAAGATCCTAAAACAGAGACAAGGCAATAGACTATATATTAGGATGTCATAGACATTAAGTGAGACTAAGCTAATAAATGAAAATAATAAGGGTAGTTGGGAGCCAAGGTAGCCTACAGGGTCAAATGTGTTCATCCGTGTTTAATGTATGAACATCCATGAATTAAGTCAATGAATATTTAACTGGTAACTACTCAAGGGGAGACATTCCAGTTAAGAGTGCAGATTTGACCACACAGAGCTGTGTGGTCTTTGCTCCCAGGAGCTTATAGTATAGGATGGGACAGAGGCAACTTGATGTACCGTACCAGTAACTGTGATGCCTACTCCTGACTGTCAGCTTGATTGCATTGAGAGATGTCTGCCAGGTTAGTGGAGTACACCTCTGAGTGTGTTGGGGCATTTCCACAGGCAATTCCCCCGTAAGGGTTCTATTAAATGGGTCAAACCATTAGAACATTCTGAATTTGGACAAAATCCCGAGAAAAATTCTGGAAGGCAGTGCTTAACGGGAGAAAGCGGGCTGCTGAGACATGCTCTGAATGGTGTATCTTATTCCCAGCCTCTTCCAGTTGGTCCTCTCAGCTTCATGGCACTATCTGATGAGCCATGTTCTGTTCCCATGCTCTTCTTCCCATGACATATCTTCCCTAATGTGAATTTAACAACAACCGAGCTAGCCTACTTACCTTGGATTAAAACATGTGAAACCACAAGGCAAAGTCAAACTATCCCATTTTAAACTGTTCCTCTCAGGGATTTGCCACAGAAACTAAAAGTCTGACTAACATAGCCATGCAAATATGAACAGAACAAGGATACAGCTAGAGAGTAATGAATGCTTCAGGAAGCAAGGACATGTGGAAGGGTCAGAAGTGGGACAGGGCAAACTCAGTATTTTGGAGGAAGCAGCATTTTGGAGAAGAGATAGAAGACAGCTTGAAGCTGTTGTAAGAAACAGCCTGTGAGCTTCAGAAACAAGATCATATTTTTTTTAATTCTTAAATCATTTAAATCTGAATACCAAAAAAAAAAAAATAGTGGCTACCATTGTGGGAAGCTGGAGACCTTTGAGTTTTTTTTTTTAAGTGACTTGGGTTCAGAGTAAACGACAACCTCTTTTTCTTTGAATTGCCAAAGACTGAGTACAATTTTCTCATTTTTGGAACAATTCATTCCACTGCATGCTTTTCCATGAAATAGTTTTAGGATGGACAGAAGAGAGTAAAGAACACAAAGTCGGGAGACAATTCATTTGTTAAGAGTAGGCATTGCTTTTACAGAGGACCAGAGTTCAGTTTCCAGCACCCATGTCAGGTAGCTCAGAACCACCTGTAACTGAAGCACCAGAGGACCTAAGGAATACACTCACTCTCATATGCGAGTGTGCATTCATACACGAATGACAATAAGTAAGCAATTTTTAAAGAAAAGAACTGCTAGGAAGAGGGGTGGAAGTGGAAACCCTAAAGCAGTGAGGGCTCATGTAAGTACTGTGTGCTGCCACCGGAGGCCATGGTGATATCTGGCCCATGCTGCCACCGAGGGTCATGTCTGGGCCTGTGACCCTACTGCAGCTGGGACCTGTGCTGATGTCTGTAAACAGTGTTACCACCAAAGGCTATGCAGATGCCCATAATCTGTACAGCACCTGAAGCCATGTTGATATTTGAGGGCTGCACTGGATTGGATTCACTACTCACTGGCCACTGCAAGGTGGTACCAGCAGAGACTTGGGTTCTGAAGAGCTGGCCCTGCCCCTCACCTCAGTGGCAGGTGAGGGCTGTCCTTGGAGGCATGGGCATGAGAGAATGGGAGAGCTGTCAAGTAGAACAACTTAGCTACCACCCAGGCCCAGATCCAGGGCTTTGAATTGGCTCCCCCCAATATTTACCTCATCTGTGAACTGCTGGAGCATGTGAAGGGGACAGTCTTGTGGATCCATAGCCACAGGATCTCCACCACTCAGGGCAACATCGGGATATCTGAGAGTCTCTATGAGAGCCCAGTATTGGGAAGCAGAAACCAGAGACCTTGACCTAGTCTAATGACTCATTGCAATGAACATTTGCAAGGAAAGCTATTTAGGCTAAAGGGTATACTGTGTGATGCACCACAACTTTCAATACCACTACAACAAATGAATATGTTATAGAGAGGCGAGAAAGATAGAGGAGCAGAATGGCACATGCACAGACAGCTGCAGATGATAAGGGAGCAAGTCATTTTCCAGCGGTGTCAGTGAGATTTTTTTTTCTTTTCTCTTCTAATTTTTATTTATCTTGAGAGTGAGATTACAAGGTGGAGGGCAGATATGGAAGAACTGGGAAATGAGTGAGATTGGGGTGCATGATAGAAAATTCCCAAAGATTCAATTAAAAAAATTATGTTAAAGAGAAAAGAAATACAAAGCAACTAAAACGTTCAGAGTAGACTGTATGGGCCTCCCTAACTATATGCTCATACTTTTTCCTCCTAATTAAACAATATTCTGTGCTAACCATTCTCATTTCCTCTGTGATGTTTCTTGAGTGTATTATTTAAGTATTTTGCCATTTTTCCTTGCATCAGAATTCTGATAAATGTAAACACATCTGTTCATTTCTTTCTCTTAACACAAGATTTAAGCATGATCCTGAAAACTCAAGTTTGATTCACTTTTAACTCATGCATAGTATTTCTTTTCTCTAATACTCTACGTGATGCTTACCCAGGTTTCTCATCTGAAGCCCCTTATTTTGTTTTGCTTTGCTATTCTAAACTGTGTTGTTCTGAGATGTGAGGCTACATTTCTCCATTAATCTCTCTCATGACCAAACATCTAGACACTAACAGCCAATTTGCTCCAGTCCTATCGCTTCGGGGTACTTGTTTAAGCAAATAGCCAGGGAAAGATGGACAGTCACTTTCTTATGACCTAGTTTATTTGCATTCACCAATAATAAAGACAGAGGCATCCCCTCTCAAAGGCATCCCAGAGTAATAAAGAGAAAAATGCTTCCATCTTCTCCCTATACATCTCTGCTCACATTCCTACTTAATATCACCATACCACTCTCAAGGAGGGACATTGCCAGAGCCTCCACTTACAAGTAGCATCTTCTATCTAGTTCCTCTCTACAATGCATTTCCCTTGCTTGTGCAGCCAATAGATAGCATGGGTAATCAGCACATCAGCAAAGGCTTCTGAGGCTACAATGGTACTCAGTGTGTTGCTTCTGCTGTGAATAATACATGATATCTGCTTACACCCTGAAACCCTGGGTCTTCATGCCAGTACCTAGGAGATTGCAATCAGGATGCAAAATCAGATGATTTTAACACAAGCCTTCCTGTTTGTGTTCCTTGAACAGCTCTGTCCTGATTATTTGTTATGAAGAGACAGTGAAGAGACTCCATAACCAAGGCAACTGATAAAAGAAAGAATTCAGTTTGGGACTCGTAGTTCCCAGGGAGTGAGTCCATGGCCATCATGCTGAGGAGCATGGTAGCAGGTAGCAGGCAGGCATGATGCTGGAACAGCAGCTGAGAGGTTACATATTGAGACAATATCCAGAAGGTAAAAGAAAGAGAAAGACCTAACTGAGAATGACATGGGCTTTTGAAACCTTAAAGCCCACCTCTCAGTGACACACCTCTTCCAACAAGGCCACACCTCCTAATCCTTCCCAAATAGTTGCACAAACTGGGGACCAAGCATTGACACTTATGAGTCTATGAGGGATTCTCATTTACACCAACACAACTTGTTCAAAAATTTCTTAGGGCATACATCTAAAAGCGTAGTCACTAACTCTTAACTTTCTAGATAATGCCATATTATTCTCCTACATGGTACAGGAAGCTAGCTTTCCACTTCATTATTAGAGGTTTTTGTTTATCAATAACAGATTTCAGTTTATTAAACATTCTCAAACATTTTCTTGTGGAATGTTATTATGGCTTTTCTATGTAATTCGCTAATCAAACTGAGCAGTTTTCCCTCTATATTGTGGCAACTATTGTATATTCTTACAAAATAATTTTAAAAAGAACAGTTTGTGATTTAGTTCCATGGTTCAACTGTATTGGTCATGTGTGTCTAGTTTGTGTCTCATTTCTAACCAAGATACAAGATATGAGTATCTTGCTTTGGTTCCATGCTTTAATTCTCTTACCATGTCTTTTAATAATTAGTCAATTGCCTTTAATGCAACAAAGCTTAGTGAGTGCTTCCATCATTTTTCTTTTAGTATCTTTGATCTTAGTTAAAGGTTATCTCTTACTCCCTGGATTATACATTTACTTTGTGAATTGTCATTTGAATACAACATTTTGTATTTAACATTTAAATTTTGAGCTATAAATCCAGATTTATTTCTATGTCTTAGAGGGGGGGTCAAAATATACTTTTTTTTGCCATGTGCACTATGGATCGTCAGACTGGTCATTCTTTCTCCCACTTCCTCCAATGTCAGCTCAGTTGGTTATCAGACTTTACATAAGAGTAGTCTGGTCCTGGGGTGTTGGGCTCTGCTGCTGTATTTATTCCCTCCTCAATGCTGATCACCACATTACCATTACCACACAACTCCTGAGCCACTACAGTAAGTCTTCTGGCTCATATGACAGGTTTCAATCCTAGTTCTTCAAATATGCTGTTTTTCCAGAGATATTTTAGAATCAGCTTGTCAAGTTGCATGAAACAATGCCACTCTCTTAATTAGATTCTAATTACAAATGTATCCAGCCATACATCAATTTGAAAGGAAACGACATATGCACAATGTTGAGTATTTCAAACCATCAGCTTCTTCTCTTTGCCTCTTATTTAGATCTCATCATACCAACATCTTGAGCATTGTCTGTTAGATTTATACTCATGCATTTGTATTTTTATGTTGTTGATGCTACAGCAAAAGACAGCTTTTTTCAAATTGAGTTTTCTAATTGGCTGTTTATAGGGAGTATGAATTTATTAAATTTTGATATATTCATAGTGCTGGACTCTTAGTAATTATAATAATGTGTAAATTACTAAAGGGACTGTTGAATGGCAGTAGTTACAACACTAAGAGGAAGGAAAGGAAAGGTGAGGAAAATCTGGTCAATGGGTACACTAAGCTCTAGCTAGTTAGGAGTGGGAGAGTGTGGTGTAATATTGATGGCAAGGTAACTACAGGTGACATTAATGTTCTGTATATAATGTACATTTCAAAAAGCTAGAATAAAGGATCAAAAACTTTTAATTAAAATACTAGAAGTTGGGTAATACTGTAAAATTTTTGGATTGACAGTATTCATTTAGTAAAACGCTAAAGGTTAAGGAATGAATAACAATTTTTCAGGAGGTGAATACAGAATTAAGACTTAATATAATAAAATGGAAAACACGTAATATTCTGAAGAATTTGAAACTTGCTAGTGCAAACACATACACATGCGTTGCAAATTACAGTTGTGTGTTTCATCATAATTGTCTTGAGAAATCTCTAATCTTTCAATAATTTTAAATTTCAAAATAAAACGATGACTTCTTTGTATAGAATAGTATCAAAAATCTCCAGGACATTCTCTCATTACTGTCTTCTGACACAGCAAATGTCTGTGAGGACATTTAAAAATCACAAACCTTAAGTAATACTAGGTATCTTGACAATGTCAGTTGATCAAATTAGGGAAACATTGTGTGGGGCTAAAATGAGTATATTCCTAATCCAGCAGCTAGTCCTCTTTGGTGATGTCCACTCTGGCTACTGCAGATGTCCACACATGTGACCCAGTTGTATTTACCAATGATGAGAATCCTTACAGCATGATCAGTGCTCCTGGCTGAAGGGAGTGCATGTCACACTCAATCCATCTGAGTGAGTAATACTGACCCAAGAGAAGGTTCCCTCTTGCTTCCTCATATGTCTTGCCTCTTTGTTTATCCACTGGAGCTCAGCCTAGCCCTTCTGAGGATGGACCTGTCTGGGCTACTGACTTTGAATGACAAAGCCTTCGTACAACCTTCAGGCAAAGCATTAGTCTAGACCTATTGCAGGAAATCCCTTAGCAGCTATAAATGTGTCACATTCATTTTTCACCAGCTAACAGTTCAGCTTCCAGTGTTAGCAGGAGATCTCCCACATCGGCATTGCGCTTTAATTACTCCTCCTTTCTTCTTGATTATTATAAGTGAAAACCAACTTACATCCCTTTAATTTCAAACATTCTAGGTTAAGGCGTCCACCATAAATAACTCCTAATTATTTCCACATCCACTTTAATTTGATTTTTATGAAGTTAGCCACCTATACAAATATATTTATTTTGACTTTGAGATCGCTGTTTGTCATTTTGTAACATTTTGTCATTTAAGTGTGATTATAACAATTGTGATGAGATATTTCCCTACATTTATATATGATAAACTGGATTTTAAGAGAAAACTTGGATTTTTGCACAATAAGATTATAATAAGAAAATACTAACTTAATATGAGATTTGCTCTGCACCACAAAGATTTATTGTCTGTGGAGATTTACAGTTGTATTCAAGAAACCAAGTTGTGTTTCTATTTTCCATGAAAAGTTATAATGACTCCGAGTTGGATTAAGAAATACAATGCTAAATATCCTCCAAGTGACCATAATCATACTGAGAATATAATTTTTAAATAAACTCTGAAGTCAAAATACTCTTTATATTAAATTATGATTAATTCACGTACATATGGTTTAATTTTAGTATTCCTGCTATATAAGGTAGTAAAACAAAGCAGGTGATGTGATTGGCCCCCTGTTTAGTTTTCTAAAGAACCCTCAGATGTGTTGTACAGTGGTTTTCTCCAAGACTGAAATCCTCCATCCTCCAGCGAATTTTATTCAGACAGGAAGTAAGCAACTCAAAATACCTTCAAGAAGTCTCAGAAACTCACCATATCCCTTAGGCTCCTTCCTCCACAAGAGGGTATAACCAGTAAAACCTGCTGAGAGTCCTTTTCAGACCAGCAGAACTGCCTAAAGAAAACAAAGCTGCCTAAAAGAGGCTCAGACCATCTGAGCCACCTAGAAAGAAGAGCATCCAACCTGCTGAACAACCTGCAAATTGTACAGTATCAGTCACATTCCCAGCTTTCGTGAGATATCACCCATGATGGGGTGGGCTTTGGTGATGAACTTGTCTTTGAGTCATTTCCAATCTTTTTTCCCTTTTCAGAATTTTTTAAATTTTTTTTATTTCTTCAAGTTACATCTCAATCACAATCCCCTCCCTACTCCCCCCCTCCAGTGCTACCCTCCCACCTTCCTCCCCCCTCACACCCCCATATCTCTTCCCCCCAACAGCTCCCCCTTTCAGTCCAACAAATGGCTCTTTCTCTTATAAGAACAAATACAATACAAAACAACAAAATTAATTAGGCTGCAATTATTATAATTGTAAGGCTTAGCATACATTCCCAATGTCCAGTCCATACGTATGTTACATGACTTTAACATTCTACTATGCACCCACCTCCATGAGTTTAAAGTTCTATATCCAACTCAGCTTCCATCCTAATTTGCATCACCATCTTAAAGACATCTTCTTAGATCCAGAACACCCTCTTAATTCCTAAACAACTCAAAATTTAACTATGAGACTCCAGCTATCTAGTCTTCAACCACATCAGAGACCTGAGAAGGATAAATATATCTGATTATACAGGAAGTACAGGGCCAGCAGCTTCCAAAACTAAGAAAGGACAGACAACTGGCTGCCTGGACAGTTCCCATTTTCTCTCCATACATTATAGAGCATCAATCTTCAGCCTTTTGGCCCCATTTCTCTGACAGACATTAATTGTAAAGCAGAAATTATGAAGGACTTGCCTACCCTGTGTTGGCAGAGCTAGGCTGTCGACTTACCTGCTTCCAAGTTTTGTCCCTTTTGGACAACATGCTGTTTACAGTTGAAACAAGGACTTTCTCTTGCCAAGTGACAGGCTTGCTACTAATGCAACCATCTCCAATCAGAGATTCTTTGATGCTTACCATCTACTTGGAGTAGAATAAGGGGTGCTGTCAGGAGCTGACATGTCTCAATATCAAAAAAATCTTAAGATAACACTTTTGAATGCCATGTTCTACAGCTCTCTTGAGGTTTTTGAAGACCACCTATCTATCTCTGTATATTTGGATAAGCAAATGTTGCTTGTCTCTTAGCAACTTGATTTCTGATTAACTTAGAAAATAACTGTGATAGCCTACCCTGGTATCTAACAAAATGACATGCTTGAATGACTATTAGTTTGCATTTCTTAATTATCCTAAACAATTTATGACAGTTGCTAACAAAAGGCCAAAACTTCGCATTTCATTTTTAAGCATTACCTAGGTACAATGCCTTAAAAAAAGTTAACCTTAATTTTGTATTAATATACAAAGATCAATACTGACATAGCCAAATATGTATCAATATACAAAGATATAAGAGCACATTCAATAATCTGTCCCTTTTTCTTTATAATTCCTATATTATGTCTATATCCCATTTTTTATCATTTCTTTCCCCCCTTCATAGGAGAGAAAGAGGATGCAGAAAAGTAAGAGAGAGAAATCCCTGAGTCTAATCTCCTAAACCTGTTTAACAACCCTTCAGCCATATTTCTGTAAGCAATCCCAATAAAACTCATTGGTTCATCAAATTGGATTTTTATGGTATCTGTACTTTATTGTGTTTCCAGTTCATATCTTCAAAGAAATAGTGTCAAACAACAATTATTCTTCACAATACCTGTGCTAATTTATGTTGAGCATTTGTTTGCATTTAATTTTGTTGTTTTTATAAAAATAATTCTAACTATGGATTTAAAAAAAACTGTGGTACATTTATACAATGGAATACAACTCAGCTATCAGAAACAAGGAAACATGCAATTTGCAACCAAATGGATGGAACTAGAAAAGCTCATCCTGAATGAGCTAACCCAGACCCAGAAAGATGCACATGTCATGTATTCACTTATAACTGGATTTTAGCCATATAGTAATGGGATAGCTATCATACAATCAACAGACCCAAAGGAAAAGAAATATGATCTTTGTTACCTGTTAGTGGGACACTTTTCCCTAGTGGAGCTGCCATGTAAGCCCCCAGTGCAAGAGGAACTTCTTAGCCCTCACATGTCTGATGAATTGAGGGGGGGTGATTATGTGGAGGCACTCCACACCAGAGGTGTGGGATGGGCGAGAGAGGGAGGAGACGGTGGGAAGGTGGGATCAGGAGAGGTGGAGGGAGGGCTGAGATGGAGATATAACTTGAATTAGTAAATAAATATTTCAATAAAATAATAATAATTCTAACTAACCTAAGATGAGGTTTCACAATTGTGACTTGTGTTTTCCTGATGAATAGTGATATTGAATCTATTTTTTGTCCAGAAGGAATAAAACTCATCTAAAAATTCATATGAAATATAAAAAAGTTGAGCAGTAGCAGTCAAAATAATATTGCAAGCAACCAAGGTAGTATCTCATGCCTCATTTCAAAACTCATTACAGAAGTCAATTATCAGAGCAATATAGAGTTAACATAAAGATAGAGACTACAAGACTAGACTATCAAGCTCAGAAATAAAACTTTACATATGTTGTCAAACAATTGTTTCCACATATACCAAGAGCAAGCACATAGCAAGGACACAAATGGTACTAGAGAACCAGGATACCCACAAGCAAAACAGTAAGATGGAGTCTTATCTAGCTCAGTAGTCAAACATTGGCTCAATGTGGATCAAACACTTAGTGAGAACTAAGTCTAGCATAGTCTTGGATGAAAGACTATGAAAGTAAAAGTTAAACTCTCAACATTGAATTTGAGGATGATTTTCTGAATGTGGCAACTTGAAGTTCAGTATCACTAATCATAATTATGAAACATCATCTTAGGCTAGTTAGAATTATTTTTATAAAAATGGCAAAGTAAGTTCAAATAAATGCTAAAATAAAACAGCCTTTCCCCCAAAAAGATACAAAATTTTAAATTTGTGTATCAAAAGATAGCATCAAGAGGTATGAAATTATCAAAGAACACAAAAAAGTGGGGAAAAGAAAGTAAACCAACAACTCACCGAATGCAAAAATATTTATCAATCAAATATTGAATAGGAGATGACAGTTCAGACCTGTGAAATTTCTTCAAATTTAGCAACTAGAAAATAATCACATTAAAATGAGCAAAGAACTGGAATCAATCCTTCCAAATGGAACACACTAACTGTCAGTGTGTGTTTGAAAGAGTTTGGCCTCACTAATCACTGGGAAACATGCTAAAACTACAAAAATGTAACACCCCATAGCCATTGGGCATACACTGGGTTAGCTTCTTTCCCTGTAAAAAGTAGTCATTACATGGGATGAGGGACAAGGATACAGTTTCAATCTTCTACATGTAGCTCTCCAGTTTGGCCAGCACCATTTGTTGAAATATTGTCTTTTCTTCGATGTGTGTTGTTTGCCTCTTACTCAAAATTCAGGTGACTCTAAAAGTGTGGATCCATATGTGGGGTCCCAATCCTACCCCACTGATCAATATGTTTGTTTTCATTCCAGTACAATGCTGTTTTTCTTACTATAGACCAGTAGTATAAGTTGAAATCTGGGATGGTGATATCTCCAGCAGAGGAGGGCTACAGAAAAACTATTTTCTAGACACAACAGGAAGTTATATGTTGGGGCTAATAACATTGCTTCTGATAGGCTGATTTCGATGCTGAGATGTGGTTACCACCCCTTTTGAGGCGTTCTGTTGATTGGTTAATAAAAGTTGCTGATAGCCAATTAGCTGGGCAGAAAGAGTATAGGAAGGTGGGACTTCCTGAGATTAGAACAGGAACCCTGCACTTTACACAGAGGATTAGCTCATTCCACCAGGTGACATGGAAGCATATAGATGTGTTTGAGAATGCTGGAAGGTAATCACAGGCACATGGCAGTTTGGGATTAGGTGATCCAGGTTAGCTTTAGAGTAGCTAATTGTGAATCTGCCCAGCTAAGGGTTAAGCATTGAAACATTAAAAGGTCTTGGTGTATTTAATTACTGGGGAAAGGACCATGGCAGTTTATCGACCGTCAGTCCAAGCAATCCAGGGCTGTCAGACTCCCATTGAACTCAGGTGAATCTCCCACCAAATGCCGATAATTCTACTGGCCTAGTATAACAACTTATATTACTTAACAGAGTTTAGGTTACAGGTGGTGTAGGCCACCCTTGGTCCGGGGCTCTTTCCCCAGGATAAATCAGGCCACTGGTTAAGGCGGGCCAGGCCCGTTGGCTGATATCCTGCCAGGTCGCCTGCTGCTCTGTCAGGCTGCTGGCTGCTCCACTGGCCTAATCTTACAGTTTATACTTATTAATAAATAAAATTAATAATTAAATTGCAGTTTAATTTATGCATATGAATTCACAAAAGTTGTGACAGTATACATAAGACCTGTGCAAGATCAAGCCATATAATATCCCAGTTTGGAGATGGGGGGTAAACAAGAAGGCACACACTAGCAGAATAGCTATTGGCAATAAATAGCTGATGGAATAGGTAGAGTTTGTTTTCTTTAAGAGTATATTCCCTAAAAGTTCATATGTTCCATTGGAAGGCCACACATCTAAGAGTACATGAGCAGCCCCAGCTGGACTTAATGTCTTTTTAAAGCACATGAAGACACAAAGTTGGGTGTGTGGGGAAAGTGGGGTGGATATTGGAGAAGTTGAAGTAGAATGATGACTATGATCAAAAAAGTACATGAAATTGACAAAGCACTAATAAAAATGAGGAAAAAATCCTTATATTAAATAACAGTAAAATTTTTGCCTATATCAATAACCCTTTGATGAATAAGAAATAAAATTTAGCACCAATGTCAATACAGCAGTAATCAGAGCTCTAATTAAATTCATGACTGGCTGAATTAGATGGTCTTTGGAAGCTTTAGAGAATTTCAGTTGAGACAGTAACTTTCCACCGTTCTCTGGTGACCCTGTCTTTGGAATTACCTTAGGACTGACTGAATATAATTCCAGGTAGGCTTTCATCATCTGCACTGTCATCCCCAACACTGAGGTTCCAATACGATTATCTTAAAAAATTATGCAAAATGATAAAATAGTTGTTGAACTAAAGCCAATTTAAAAAATACCCAAAGGAAAGAACAAAAGGTCACACATGATGGACAGGGTTGATTGTAGAGTACCCAACTGACCTTTCAAGACAAGGACTAAACACAGTGGCAAAATCAGCAGTATTTAAAAGATTACTAGCTTCTTTTTATCAGCAGCAATATTAATTTTAATCCTGTTGGCATTTCTGATAAACCTAGCTTTAAAATGTCATAGATACAAGAGATAGGAAAGAAACTTATGGTCAAGGAACTAAATGATGCCTATATAAAACTGTATTTGTTAGAATTATGTTGCCATGACTAAATACTTGGCAGAAGCTGGTTAAGGAAAGGATTAATTTGGCTACCAGTCCAGGGGATTAAGAATACATCTTGGTGAGGAAGATTTAGACCATGATAGCAGAAGCTAGTGTAGTAGCTGTTTGTTACATGGCAACAACCAGGCAGCAGAGAGTTCAGACCACAGGTTGAACTTGGTTAAAATCCTCAAAGTCTGACTCCTGGCCATTGTCCTCCTGCCAAACCTCACCTCCTAAAGTATCCACCACTTCATAAGACAGAATCAGACTCTTGGTGCCACGTATTCAAACATGTGAGCCTATGGTGGGCCTTTTATATCTAAAATAAACATAACATTTTACATATTATCACAGTTCAGTCATTTTATAAAATAGACTGAAACCTAGATCATTACATTAAAAACCAAAGCAAATATCCTTGCCCCCAAAAAAGAAAAAGTGGAAACTTTGCCTTCACAATGTACATAAAATTCAGGATATTGCCTGAAGCAAGCAGAAATTAGACATAGAGTAGGTATCCCACAGAACAGTTAGGAAGCTAAGGAGTAGCCTTGGCACTTCACAGACAGGAACACTACTGACATGTTTAGTGATTCTCAACTCCCATGGCCCTCGGAGCCACTACCAATCTCAGTTTCTATAGGACTCCCATTCCCAAGATAAGTTACAGACACATGTGAATAGAGTAGCTCAAAACCTAGCAGCAAAGGAGTCTATAAATGGAAGATCCAGCACATGTAACTTCCCTAACAGAGAGGAGCTTTTCCTTCTACCAAGATTCACAACAGAAGGATTTTAGATGTGAAATTGACCAAAGGAATGACGAATATCAACTCTGGAATGATTCTGGCATAACAAGACACTCATTGCAATCACAATGGCCTATGGATTGCATTGCAATTTTTATTTGTTTTTGTTTTTACCTCTAAATGTAAAATCTTTGAATGCAACACATGGGTGTTAATCATGCATGGGTCTTTTGTGTGCTTGGATGAAAAGCATTTTCAGTAACTGTTTCTTGAGTGAATAAAGAATTATATAAAGAAAAACATGACTAACCCATTTCAGAGTGAAAATAAGTGAGGGTACACTTATGATATAATTTAACTATTAGAAAAATATTAGGTAAAGGTAAATATCTATTGGAAGACCTTGGGTAGCTTGATGATAAATCAATTTCTCAATCAGTTTCTCATATGTGTCTTTCCAAAGCAGAGCTCTGGTCTGAAAATCTAAAGACATTTTTAAATAGTCAATGTTGATAACTGTCTCTTCTGAACTAGGATGTAAACTCAACCATTTAAACACAGAAGAGTAAAAAATCAGTAAGAGAGGGTCCTCTCAAAGCAGGATGCATCAGGAAAATGCATGGCTCTTTCATTTCAAAGGACACGTACTTCTTGTTCTTCCTTTGCAATGAGCTGCTCTAGTTTCTGTCAGAGTTGGCTCTTGGAGAAAAGACAACGATTGATCCAAAAAATGATGCATTGCACATGCAAACCAAGAATTCTGATTAGAATGTGACTAATGGCCCCCCTTCCCTTTTAAAGACAAAAAAAAAAAAAAACCTTGGGACATACAAACTGAGCTTTTGGAGGCAGAAACAGAAAAATCCAGTGCTTTTTAAATTCATCTCGGAAACTTTTTTTGCTTGTGATGTTTAGGTGCTTCCAAATATTTCATCATCCAAGATTAGACAGACTGAAAATGAGTATTCAAAGAAGGCTGTTTGGTCATCTTCAGGGACCTTGAGTAGAGTTTCTATTTGTTTCTCAAAGGTTTTAGAGAGAAGATACATAATTCATTGAACAAAGTAATTTGCAAACCATATTGGCTTAAATCTGTAAAATTTTAGGAATGAGCGTAGAAGTGTTTCCAAGCCAGCAAAGTATGTATTGGCTTTCAGTTCTAGCTGCAGCTGAAATACAGGTTAAATATATGCTGTTGAGGAAATACAACTACCTCCACAGTCTACACATTTGAAACAGTGAACCAAGCTCTAAGAGGAAGAAGCCTTGGAAATAAGTCTTTGATTTAATGTATATTCACATCCCCTTGCAGCTCACAAGAGCAACCCCAAAATATCACAAAAGAAGTAGAGAAATCTGTACTTCCAGTCTCCTTTTATGCTTTCTTCATTTTGTAGGATAAATCACTGTTATTTATGCCAGGTTGATCTTGTCTGACTTCATCATTTTCTTTGTGACAAAAGGAAACGGGAGCTTGGTATACCCTCTGTGCAATTTTTGCTGTCTGGGTAAAGAGTCAGCTTATGGTTCTGTGCAAGAAGAAAAGTTTAGGTCAGTAGCCTTAAAACTCTGACTCAGTCACTGACAAAAGGAGTTTCTGAATGGCAAGAAAGTGGAGAAGGAAGATGTAGGCGGGGTGAAGCTAGCAGCTGGTTATTTTTTAGAGTAAAGTTGAAAAAAACAAGGACCAGTGAAAGTAAAACTTCAACATGCTTTCTCTGTGTCTTCTCTTCCCTCACCAGCTTTCTCCTTTCCTATAATAGAATTCAGAGTTTGGGGTAGTTTTCAGACAATATGAGAGGAAAGAGAAAGAGAAGCAAAGATACTGCTAAGGTTATATTCTTCCAGAGTTTGCTGCAAAAAGAAATTGACAGTGGTATTTGCAATAAGGCATATGGAAGAGTGGGAAAGATGATTTTTTGAAAAGAAAAAGAAAGAAAGAAAAGAAAGGGACTAGTGGGATGGCTCAGTGGTTAAGAGCGCTTGCTATTCCTGTACAGGACCAAGGTTCAGGTCCCAGTACTCACAACTGCCTGCTATGCTAGTTCTCCTAGAACAAAGGGTATCATTTCTCAATTGCTATTGATTCTTAGAGGTTTCTTCTCTTTCAGAACTAGAACAATTTTATTGCCAGACACTTCTGACCCAAACAGGACTGAACAACAGCAGTCATATTTGCCTACTTTTTAAAAAGATGCACTTACTTTTATTTTGTGTGTGTGTGTGTGTGTGTGTGTGTGTGTGTGTGTGTGTGTGTGTGGCGGGGTGGGGGGTTACCTGCATGTGTGCGGAGGTACTACAGTACAACCAGAGGCCAGAGGGCATCAGGGCCCCTGAAATTGGAGTTACAAGTGGTTGTTCGCCACCATGTAGATGTTGCGGAACGATCCTGGGTCATCTGCAAGGGCA
This sequence comes from Lophiomys imhausi, assembly GCA_907164525.1. Classification (NCBI taxonomy): domain Eukaryota; kingdom Metazoa; phylum Chordata; class Mammalia; order Rodentia; family Muridae; genus Lophiomys; species Lophiomys imhausi. The sequence goes on along the minus strand of CAJQZJ010009351.1, from coordinate 7,295,843 downwards.
ACAAGTGTTCTTAACCAGTGAGCCTTCTCTCTAGCCCAACAGTTGACATGTTTCTAAATGCTTATTTAAAGGTTGTGTAGTGAGCCAATTTCAGCTCACAGATGTTTAAAACGTGTTTTTAATAAGAACAATCATTTTTTTTGGTCTTATTAGTTTGAATATTCGGACATTTAATTTTTAAAAGACTTTTCCTTTCATGAATGTGATAAACATATTTTACTCTTTGTCTTTCAAGTATAATTATGTCTTTAAAACATTTGTATGAGTCGAACACCATCTCCATTCCTGGGCAAGTGAAATCTGATTCTGAGCTTTGGGGTCCTAACACCCCAGAGCTGACTTTATCTTCCATAATGTACTTTCTTATAAATTGGCTCTTTGCATTCCTTGATATCTATCTCTATAAGCAATAAAGAATAATAAATGAAATACATTGGAACAGGAAAAAAAACTGATTCGGTATTATTAAAGGGAAAAGAACTCTAGATTAGAAGGACTGATAGGGAGGAAAGACATCCCTAGCCTCACAAAGATAAGGATCATATTACATGTCCACAGGGTGGTTTTCTAACTTTTCTTACTTTGGTCTTAGACTCTAGCACCCAGGGGGACTGTTTCACAGAGCTTCAAGAGCTCACATCTGTTTGGTTTGGATGAACCCAAGGACAAGTCTAACATTCCTGTACCTTGGTAGCAAGCACATTCATTGTCCTCTGGCGAGTCAAAACAAGTGTTGGACTAGCATTAGTTTGGCTACCAGTATATCCATTGACCACCGGTGATGTGGAATTTAAATAGATTAGACCTTTTAAATTTTATTTTAGGACCTTAAATTTTTTACACATTTGCAATTTTGTAAGAAAAATTAGTATAAGATTCAGATATGCACCCAAATATATAAACAAACAAGAAATGTTGTTACAGTCTAAACTTTGATATTATTAACTATTTCATATAATGCAGAGTGATTTTTTTTCATTAGTAAGTATTGAACCCCAGAGCCTTGTGCATGCTAGGCAAACATCTTACCACTGAACTACTTCAAAGCCCTGGTTTTTGTTGTTTGTTTGTTTATTTGTTTTACTTGAAGCCAAGTCCTTCCCACGTTGCCCATGAAGGACTTGAATTTTTACTTCTCCATCCTCAGCTTTCTGAGCATTTGGGGTTACAGGTCAGCACCCTGAGGCAGAGCACGGTAAGTGATTTCTAAAGACCAATACAAATGGCAAAAGCCACCCCGTAGAATTTAGTGTAAAAGTAAATGTACTTTGAAAGAAGAAGACCTTCCTTACATGACTTCAAGCAAGTGTTTCATCAGAAAGTGATATCTAATTTTTTTTTTCCATCACAAGATGCAGGAGGCAATATGGCATTGGGATTTTTGAATGCTACCCAACAGAGACGTTTCTGAGTCATTCACAGATAAAGTTTTTTTTATTAATAAGTTTATTTATTTATTCATTTGCATCTCGATCGTAGCCCCCTCCCTCCCCTCTTCGGAGTCCCACCCTCTCGCCCTTTCCTGCCTATTCTCCCTATTCTCCCTCCCTTCTCCTCAGAAAAGGGGAGCCTTTTCTCCCTTTTCTGAGGAGAAGGGGAGCCCCACCCAACCCATACCATCCCACCCCAGCATGTAAGATTTTTTTAAAGCTTTAGAAGTGTTTCCTTTACAGTCCCAAGACTGTTTCATTATTTGCTTCAGCTTGTCCTCACCCTATGCCGATTATATGATACAGTTTTATGAGGAAGTATAAAAGTATAGCTGCCACATCAGGGAGGGGGCAAGTTGAGCTTCAACTGCCCTGTTTAAAATAGTACTACAGAGTTATGGGCAAACACCTCTAAAAGATTTTTAAGTCATATTTTTAAGACTAGATTGATGGACATTTTTTGCAGTAGTGGGAGAGATTTCAAAACAGGTAGTGTATATCTTTTTTTTCTGAAAGTAAAAACATTGCTTAAAGCTGGAGTGATAAGATATCACCGTTTGGAAGGAAGCTACAGTGTTATAATGTCTGAAGGAAACACATCTTTTTGGTGTGCCTCACCTAAGCAAAATCTCAGTGTCATTTCTTTTCATGTATTTCATGTGTTTAACATGCAATTCACTTCTATAGACCATACTGAGACCTGTAGAATCAGAACTGAACATGTGTCTTAACAATACAGTAACCCCCTCACATACTCAGAGGTCATTAATCATGGAACTTCAAGTATCCAGAACATACCAACCACAGATGGTAATAAAAACATTTGAATAGAACAAACTTTACAATTTCTATGCTCACTGAGGAAGTCTTTATGTTTTCACTCCCAAGACCTACTTTAGATACAATTTTACTTGGTTCATTTATTTTCACCTCCTGTCTACAGCAAACTAGAAGCAATAAGTTAGAAATCAGAGACACTGAAGGCGATAAATAGCCAACAGGAAAAGCCTATAATCTACAGCTTGAACATACGGGAAGAATCCTAAAATATTACAGTATAAACTCGAGAATCCAAGAAAGAGAAGGAGAGGGGAAGAAAATAGCACTCCGCATGCCACAAAAGCCTTACCTGGCTCAAAACAGAGAAACATTCCATCTTTCATAAGTACAACGGATATGCGTAATGATAGTTAATAACTAATTACATCAAAGGGAGTAAAAGTAGTAAACTCACGCATTCCAAAATCCCTAGGGAAATGATCAAATATTGCGAAGTCAGTCAGTGTTAAGGAAAAATGTTATCCATGACCAAGAGTCTTGAGGAATTTCTACTCCAACCTAGAGCACTGAAAGGAAGTGAAGGAGGCAGAGCGCCCGCTGGGTAGCCCCTCCCTTCAGAAGAAAAGTTAAGCCCTGGAGCACAGGGGCCAACACAGCCTTGTTAGTTCAAGGGCCTGAAGGGAGAATGTTTACTCGGTGTTTGGAGGAAATTTATTCTCCCCCAAAACCAAACAGAAATAGGTAATCTACAAATAAAAGAGAACACGGGTTTGGTTGCAGAAAATGGACAAAGCAACCCAGTAAAGAGAAAGGCATCTGTATGTACTACTCAGAGGGCACAGATGGAGTCAGGCAGTGTTTAACCCCTTTTTGTCCGTCACACCTCATTGAATCCATACATGCGCAGAAAAGAAGGCTTTTTATCAATAGAGTTATTAACTAGTGGAAGCTTGAACGCCGTGCTTTTAAACACGTGGGGCTAGAGAGACGACTCAGAGCTTAAGAAGGCTGAATTTGGTTCTATTCTAAGTACCCAACTCCCAGTGACTTCGGGGGCTCTGAAACCCTCTTCTGACCCATAACATTGGACTCAGTGTACACACACACACACACACACACACACACACGCGCGCGCGCACACACACGCACACACACACACACACACTTAAATAAAAAATAAATGTTAAGGAGTAAGATACACAGCTAATGATAACTATAAACTACAGATGAAATAATTTTTATAATTATTTGTGTTATATGTCTAATATATTTCACATGGTAATGATTCTTAAATGGGTAAGAAAAACGTGATATCCCATAGAAAAACAAGAGAGGCAAACAACTAATAAAAACATAAAAAAATGGTCCACCTGAAACATCAGGAAGCCTGTAATATTCCCTGAGGGAAAGCTTGCATAAAACCCATAAGCATGCTTATTGACAGAAAGGTGGATTTGTTCTTTTTTTTTTCTTCTAGATGGCGATTCGTTTTATTTTTTTAATTATTTTATTTTATATGTTGTGTAGGGAGGTGTTTTGCCGGCACATCTGTTAAGTGCACCAAGTATGTGCAGTGCCCTTGGAGGCCAGAAAGCATCTGGCACACAACTAAAGAGACTGATCCCGTGCCTACCCACCGTGATAATTGCTCCTACTGATAGAAAACAGGCAAAAAGACCAACACTGCATAATTCATTTATAGAAAATGCAAGCAAATCCACAGTGACAGAAAGCACACAAATGGTTTTCAGTGGACTAAGCTTGGGCAAAGAGTTAGTGAGGGGAGGAGCAGGAGAGAGGTGCTTGAGGAAGCTTGGACTATAGTAAGCACGTTCAGCATCCTGACTGTGGTATGGGAAACCTTACCTAATTGTACTTTTAAAATGCCGATCATTTATTATAGGTCAATTATAACTAAAGAAAGCTATTTGTTTTCTTTTTAATTACCCAGGAAACATTTGAAATTAGACTTAAGTCTCAGCTTTGTGCATTTTAGAAACGAAGGTAAAGCAGCAGTGACCACCTGAGATTGACCTACACAGAAGCAGAGACTCGAGAGATGAAAACATTAACCTTGAGTGTAACATAGAAACAAGGAGAGAAGGGCTGAGTCTTGGCATGTGTCTTGCACTCCTGAGCGGCATTCCTGTCCAGTTCCCCAAGAGTCTTGACATCCGGAAGATGATCTCCTTGGGGTAGATCCATTGCAGATACTACACAAAATTCCCATGTCAAAATTAAAAATCAACTTTTTGCTTACCTATTAGAGTTCTGAAATTAAGTCTATTATAAATAAAATCTGCCTGGCATTTTTTTAGTGAATTAAAGCTCTTATAAGTCTAAAGCCAGCACCTGAGGCTTCCGAATCTCAACTTTCTCCCCTGGTCCCCAAACATAACCAATTCCCTTCAAGCAAAGCTATGGCAGGAACACTGTTATTTGACAGCTTTTGCTCCATTTTTTCTTTTTCTCAGAACTATTCATTCTCTTAAGGAAATCCTAAGAGTCCCTGCACATTTGCATAAGGCAAAAACATTCCTTAGCAAGTTGCAGAGTGTGATATTTTTACAAATGACCCAATTACTCTTCTTTTAGAATCTTTAAGCATTTCACCATTAAAGAGTTTCCAGTCACACATACAGACATTTTTTTATAATTATGGAGGAAACAAAACCTATCATGTGAAGCAAAAATAAGACTTTTGACTCTTAGCAGACATACTTATTTATGACTTATGAGTCCCTCTCTGATTTCTTAGCAATTTTATATTCTGTTTGTTTATTGTGTTTTTGAGGGAGTATGTAAAATTCTAAGACAGCATTAAGGCACAGTTTCCAGAATAGAACTTGTTCTAAAGAGTTTATCTGTAGAAATGTAAAGATCTTTGTATTTTTTAGCTTCATAAATGTTAGCTAATTCTCTTCCAGTATTTTTCTCATTCAGGGTACAATAGTAGGCCCTGGTCAATGTTGTATTAAAACCTCATGGCTACATCTTCATACATAGAACAGGTTTAATAAACGTAATCCTTCACTAAAAAGCAAGCATATAGAAAGCAGAAGGAATATTTACCTTTACAGAAAACCTGGCTTGATGAATCACTCTTGTGATTCCCAACACTCAAAAAGTGGAGACAGAAGGATTGCTGGGAGTTTGTGAGCAACCTGAAGTATATAATGAGTCACAGGCCAGCCAGGTCCACAGAGTGAGAACTTATTCCAAAAGCCTAAGTGAAAATAAGTCAAGTCATGTGACAGAAAAAGAAAAATGGAATGATAACAACTAAATATATTGCCTGTTCATCATTGTTCTTGCTTTGTTGTTGTTTGTTTGTGGGGGCTGGGGTCTTTTGCATTTGTTTATTTGTTTTGCTGGTCATACACCAAAGACTGCACTCACAGAATCTCAAAGAGTGAGTACCATCCTCCAGATGCAAACATATACCATCTTATTCACAATGTGGATAAATGAGACTATGCCCATAACTATAAAAGATGTAGACCTGGTATTCACTGATAAGTCAAACTCACCTGACTGTTCCTTCCAAAACCTCTCTCCCAGGATTTAAAAAAAAAAAAAGTTCACTCATTAGAAACCATTCGTAGAAAATAATTTCATGGACAGTCAGCATAATGACTCGTCTGGGCAAAGAGCTTTAGATCTAGAGACTAAACTCCAGCGGCAATGCTATAGGGAGCACGGCAGAAATGAACATGCATGCCACTGTCCTGTTTCATTCTTGCTGGTTTTGTTTGTCCTGCCTTTTTTAGTAACAAAAAGTGAGCTATAGCTTATTCTGACCAGTTTTAATGGTCCCTAAAGCCCTGTGACTTTGACTCTTACCTCTGCCATTCACTAGCTGCACACGGACTTCTCACGTGTCCCTCACCTCCCGAATGGCCACAAGGACACACACCAAGCCGACATGTGGCAGAGTGTCAGTGGGTAGATGCTGTCACAGAAAGCATTTCCGTGAGACTTTGCTCCCTTGACGTTTTTGCTATCTCCAGAACACTTCCTGACTTAGTGAACACCTAGAAGTTTCTAACGATTCTTTGAATGATTAATACGCCTATAAAATGAAGCTAGCAAGCCAGACAGCATATTCAAATAAGAGATAAGTATTACATGCATAAACTACTAGAAAGCCCTTGATGTAGGAAAGACATTCTGAATTGCTTCCTCCGTACTTTAGCAGAAACAAAATACCACCTCGGGAGTTAGTTTTTCCTCCTCTATGTAATATGAAACATTCTTCTGTGAGATTTAGTGTGTTCACAAAAGTTTACTTTATTGCCGAGAGACAGTTAAAACAACACACAGAATCTATGGTTGAGAAATGAACCATTGCTTCACAGATAAAATTCAAAAATCAAATAGCCAGAGATGGGTTCAAAACCAGTTGTTGCTTGCTGAATTAAATGTTTTCTTCATTATTTTGCTTCACTTTTCTTCTACGAGGACTCAATGATTAGAGAACATTACTCAGAATTATCTGTATTTTGGTGGCCATCTATGTTGGACAATTAGCTGTCTGTCGAAGCACTTTTAGATGAACTAATTAAAAACTAATGGTTAAAATAATAAAAACAAATGCCAGTAAGCTCATTTTGTACTCAGTCTTCTCATGATGTCAGATCAATTCTTGTTTACATTGTGATTCATAAAAATACTTAAACCCTTCCAAATGTGCCTGGCTCCTAAAAAGTTAATTTTGCAACACAAAAAATAAAAGAGGTTCATTAAAGATCAGAGGCTTAAATTTCTAAAGAAGAAAAAGTTTGTGTTTCCTCCAGTTTAAATAAAATTCAGAGTCAACTAAAGAGCATTTTCAGCCTCTTCAGTCTAATGAGAGGACAAAAGGGTGGAGGCTTGAGACTACAAGCAGGGACCTATAAGATTAAAAAGAAGTCTCTTTGTCACAATTTTATCATCACTTGTAAGTGATAAAGTACCAAGAGACAGGCTAGTGGCAGCAGCAATACATTTTCTTTGAGACAGTAAAGCCATCAGTGAAGTGTCTGTATATGTGTAACCCTACTTGAATATGAAAGTAATTTTCCGAAGCCCTGTAGCTTACTTCTATTGTTTTCGTCAAGAACAAGTATTCTATCTTACGGTTTGTGGTGAGTGATTGCAGTGGACAGAGTTTGACAAATGAACGAGCCAGCTCCCTAACTGATTACAGAACAAGACTTCAATAGTATCTGCTGCAATATCTGAATTTCTTCAGAAGAGATTAAATGGGATTGGGATAGCTATAAACTGGTGTGCACAACATTGTCTGCATTTTTCTGCTAAAGCAGAGCAAGTGCAAGATCGGAACAGAACAAAAAGTAAGAGATTTAAATAAAACAAATCAAGCAACAGCTTAAAAAGACATTCAGTCTATCAGGGCAGGTATATACAGATAAGGATGTGTAAATAATGTATGTATTGTACTGAAAAACTGCTCCATTATTTAGGAACAAAACAATTCCATACAAAATACAAATATCAATAATATCAATTTCAACAGGTTCACTTTAAGCTAGTGTTTTTTGGAGGGTGCAAGGGCAAGGTCTCATGGCTTTATTATAGCCTTTGATGGCCTAGAACTCATTATGTAGACCGGGCTGGTCTCAAACTAACAGGGCTCTGATTTCCCTTGACTCCTGAGTGCTGGGGTTAAATGTGTGTACCACCATGCCCAGCTATTATTGAAATATTAACATTTTACCTTTTAGCATTTAATCAACTATGATCAAAGGCACTTTTAATTACTGAGATTCCTCAACTGTTTTTATGAGTAGTTTTACAGCCAGTAATTACTGACATAACACTGTTGTTTAGAAAAGGGTAATCACTTTTGTGTGTGAAGAAATAAGTAGGTTGTCAGGAGTCAAATTTTAATTTATCTCTGCTCTTTTGTACCTATTTGTGTAATTGGTTATGCTAATACTTTGGGGAGAGGGTTTTTTGTGGTATTTTGTTTGTTTGTTTGTTTAAATTTAGGAGATTATTTTTGCTAGTTAATGCCATGGTGGGTATATATTTAGTACTCTGAAGTCAGGCTTGATGATGCTCATTTGATGGCAAGCCTAAGCATGCTGCTTAAGGCATTGGCAGGGTGCTTGAGCGGCTGTTTTAGAGGCACACAAGGAAAACGGATGACAGGGAAGCTGGGAAAATGGCGGTACACTGGGGAAATGAAGGACCAGAGTATTGATGGCCTGACAGCCCTAACTTAAATATACTGGCAGACACAGCGAAGAAGAAATAGTATTATTCTCAGACATAATGCACCCAATCACGATTATTTGGTAGAATTCTCAGCAAACAAGGAAATAATACATTGTAATTAGTTGTGGGGTTTTTTGGAGTGATAAAAAGAAAGCTCTTCAAGCATGAACTTTGAAAATGTTTCAAACGTGGGGTGTGTTAGTAGCATGTTTCTGTATTTCATTTGCTCTCGTGATTTGAAGGTCTTACGGAGGCTCATTAAGCATACCAAATACCACTATAAATGCGATGTAGCTGAGGAGACAAAAATTGCACAAAAGAATCACTATAGTTGAGGGAGACCCAGAACACCCCAAGCAATTAGTTATTAAATCAATCCATAGGTTTACCTTGCTTTTTAGATTTTTTTTCTGGTGTTTTAAGAACAATGTAGAGGGGAATGGCATTAGTTATTGAGTATTCCTCTCAAGGTTTTGCTTATCTACAAAACACGAAATACACTTGATAGTTCTTGCTTACACGGGGAGTTTAAAAAGTAATTGTGTTTTGTTTTGTTTCTTTTCATTATGTTTTTTTTTCTCAAGACAGTGACTAAAACATAAAAATAATCATGAGATCTTTCTCCTTAAGGATCCTTCCAAGAGATTGAGCAACACCCTGGCTAGGCTCATCTAACAGTACCTGGAGAGTTCCAGAAACAAGAGTGAGGACCGTGAACCCTGCCCTGCTCGATAAGCCCAGTCCCATGCAGCAGAATATAAATGCCATGCAGTGAGGCAGGGATACCTCTAAGTCTCTCCTTGTTTACCGATTTCTCGCACTAATTCCTCACATTTGTTCTCAGACCTTTTAATTATTGACATGGTAGGAGTGACTTCTCCACATTAAAATGTGGTTCGAAAGTTCAAAGAAAAAAGTCCCCAAGTTCTCCAGTCTACCTATCCTTCGGCTTTCATAGTAAAAGGAAGCGAGGCAAAAAATAAAGTCAGACTGTTCAAAACCGACCACACAAGTCTGTGCTGTGCAGCCAGAGATTGGGTCCTACTCCTTTTCCTGCTTTATACACGAATTCCTCCTCTCCCAAGGACTGTGGTTCTGAGTCAGGCTATGCGTGAGAGCTCTGCCAGGGTGACGTGTACTTACGCCTTCACATCTGGGTGACATACCCGCACCTGGTCACACTATGGCTGTTTCTTTTATTCTCTTCTCCATGGATATCCCACATCAAGATGGAATTCAAATAGCCCTCATGTCAACACACCATGAAGGATTCAACGCCCCAGGTCCATAATCGACTACACGCTGGAAAGGGACTGTGTTAGGGAATGAATCATTCCTACTGCAGGAAGGGACGATGAGATAGGAGGGAAATGAGACCTGTAGAAGGAAGGCTTTCTGCCTCTAGTTTAAATGCTCTAGTGTAGAACTTGTCTGCTGCATTTCTTTCAGTGTACTCCTGATTATGTCATTTTAACTTTTGGGGGTTTTTTTTTGTCTTGATATGAGTCTGTAGAGTCTGGGAAATAGTGTATGCAAGAAGGTCTGCTTTAATGATAAGATGACATAACACAACGAATACTTGTTTCAATTTACCAGTTAGTAGAAAGTATGATTAAAAAATACCATCATATGTTAAATATGTGAACGAACCTTCCAGGCTTCTACCACACCACACACAACCAGAAATATTTCTAGGATTGGATATAAAGGGGTCCAGAGTCAAGCATCAACCACACCACACACAACCAGAAATATTTCTAGGATTGGATATAAAGGGGTCCAGAGTCAAGCATCATTATATGTGAAAGTACTGAAATGCTATAATATATTATAAACAACAAGTAAACAAAATTAGTAAAAGGAGGAAAATTAGTGAATTCACAAATAAATGGAAATTAAACAATATTCTCTTTAACAACCAATATATCAAAGATAAGATCTCAGTGAAAATTGAAAAATATTTTCAGAAGAACGACAATGAAGGCACAATTTATCCAAACTTATAGATATAGCTGACACTACACTATAAGAGAATTTTATAGCTATAAATTAATATAATAAAAGTAAAAATACTCAAATATTAACCCAAATTTCCACTTAAAGAACTATGAAACAAAAGTAATGTAATCTCAAAGTAACTAGAAGGAATAGAATGAGTAAATTATCTCCAAAATAAAATACCATCTTGCCATTTACCACAATATTGATGGACCAGATAAATATTATGGTGAGACAAGCAAAAAACAGAAAAACAGAAGAAAGACAATACATGATTTTGCTTACATATGAAGTAGAACCTAATACACACACAGAGAGAGGGCTGGAGGAGGGAGGGAGAGAGGGAGGGTGAGAAAACCGTAAGAAGCCACTGGAAATGAATTTACAAGCACAGGCCCAGTAGTCAGCAATGGAAGAGCAGTTACTTACATCTGTCTTCTGGGCCACTGCGCTTCTTCCCATTGGTGTATCACATAACAAACATCTTCAGAAGTACCAGATTATTCCCACATAAAAGCCACAGCTTTAGACTACCTACTTCCCCGTGCTGGTATAAGGCTCTGACAAATTTACTTATACCAAAACATACCCACAATATCTCCAAACTCATAAAACTGTTAATACAACACCTATATAATATATATCTCAAATATGTTTATATCTCATATATGTATATATCTTATATAGAGAGAGATGAGATGAATAAATACAATGATTGATAGATGATAGAGAGATAGAGAGGACAGAATAGAAACTAAAATCTACCTCAAATACCTTTGCATACTTATTTTCATTATATAAAGTTTACAAGAATAATAACACACAAGCATGTTCACTGTGTGATGTTCTAAATACCAGTGTAAACATGCTTTTTTCAAGAATATGTACTTATTTTGTTTCCCCTTCCTCTTTGTTGATATCAAACTTCTTTTCATAAATAATCCACACTAAAAATACTTTGCACATTTTTCTCTGTATTACCATGGTCCTATGTAGTTATATGCAGTTTCATGCTGGAGGCTTTCTTGGTTTTTAAGAAATGAAGTCATACTGCAATTCTCTATCTCTTCGCATTCATGTTAAAGTGCCTCATAGAAAGCCAACGTGGTGTCCAAACAAAGAATCCCATTACCAGGGAGACTGTGTTAATTGCTTTTCTGATTTTCTGACCAAAAATAGTCTGGCCAAAAGCAATTTGAAAAGATAAAAAGGTATATTTTGGCTTAAAGTTTCAAAGGGATAGAGTTCACCATGGCAGGGATGGAACAACATGGAGACAAGACAGACACTAGGTGATCACATTTGACTGCACGCAAGAAGGGAATAACGGCTGTAAAATCTCAAGGCCTGCCCAGCACCATACTCCCTCCAGCAAGGCTCCACCCTCTAAAGATTCCCTAAACTCTCTGAAGCAATCCCACCAAGAGAGGATCAAGTGTGTGTTCAAATTTGTGAGCCTTGGGAGGATGTTTGGATGGGTGGGGTTTCAAAGCACACAAATCTTATTTTCCAAATGGTTCCCCCAAATTCTTCACCAAGGGAGTTATTAGCCAAGATTCTTCATCTCTTTTCATTCTTCATCCTTTTCAGCCAAGTAAGGATACAGCAATAAAGCCCACACCAGATGTTTAAAATCACATCCCAAAGCCTCTAGAACTGTGAGAAAGAAAAAACAAAAATGTTCTCTACAATTACTTAGCCTCAAATATTTTGTTATAGTAGCAAAAAATGTACTGAGAAAGTAAGATAAATGAGATTTTTAGTAATATGTAAACATGTATACAAGTGTATATATACACAGACACATATGAAAACTTCAATTGAATAATTCACTAATGACTTAATTTCTTTAATCTCTTATTTTCTGAATTTTGATTATTTTTTTCCTATTTGTAGGTTATTTTGTCCACTTTGTAAATTATTCTTATTATGAAGGAATGCTTCCTCACCTCATTTAGAGGGAAACCTCTATGAGTCTATATGTAAGACGTCCCATTGCCTTACCCAACCTTTTATACTATGTCCTGTAACATCAATTTTTATTATGTACACTTAATAAACTATAAGGAAGAAAAAAGATACAGAAATAAATATGAAATAAAAAAAACTAAGATACCCTGCTCTATTACAGTGACTACTGGGGTAAGGTAAGAATTTTGATATGCAAAGCCTCCCCCAGAAGTCTTCCCATGCTGAATATTTTTCTTCTCATTTTCACGGACCCCATGAAATTAGGTAGACCCAACCTCTCCTTGTCCATAACTCCCAGCATGCTTTATATTCTGCGCATATTGTATCATAGAGAAAAATATTGAAGTTAAGTGCACAGACTTTGGAATCTGCCTAGGCTCAAGACCTCTCCTCCTTGCCAGCTGCATGATCTTGGATGGTAGACTAAGACCCTTCATGCCTCGGGCTCCCTACGTGTCAAATGACTATCATGTTGGATGGCTGTAGGAGTATTAAATAAGTACTGATATTTGATGTGTTCAGTTAGTAGCATGGCCACGGGTTCATTTGCCTTCCTACTACACCGTGAGCAGCAATGTTCTCAGTACCTAGAGCAGTGTCTGGCACATTGCTTGTGCATCGCAGAAAGGTAGAGCCAACTGTAGAAAGTACACAGTGACCTTTGTATATGTTTATAGAACTACACACACGTATTTATGTCATCTGAAGTGCTGGTGGTAAACATTTGCAGGAATAAGAATCACTAGGTATAAAATGAAATGAAGCTGTATCTCTTGAGTCCGTAACAAAGTCATCATAATTCCTGAAAAATTCCCCTGAGGAAATCATATATATATATATATATATGGTTTCTATTTAACAGGCTATTCATTTTCCTGGTACAAAAACATCTTCTGTTTTTTTTTTTGCATAGAGATAGCTTAATTTTCAAAAGGGGGGGGCCGCAACTAAGAGGGACCATAATGTTTAATGGTTGATGAAAGAAATAGCAGGATTTATTTCATTTTTAAGAGGCTTTCCGGCTCTGATTGGAGAGTACTTCAGGCTTTAAATAACATTGCCTCAAACTCTCTGGGGACTCCCACTGAACAGTCTGACTCTTGATGTCTTTGGAATCTCTTACACCACATTTCATACAATCTCTTCTTCCCTCTGTAACCACACTTCCCTAGCACCTCAAAAGTGTTACATTTTTTATGAAAAGTAGAAAAGTCAAACGAAAGGCAAATCGAGATTAGACAGATATATTAAGGGCCCACATTTCACTTCACCTTTGAATCCTCTTATTAACACCCATGTCATGACTCTTGTGGAGAGAGAGGTAGCATCACTGTCCTCAATCAGTGATCCTTCATTCACTTTCATTAGGGGCCATGTTTTCCTGACAAAGGATAACAAATGGACACTGTTGCTCCTTAATGTGCTTTTGACTACAGATTCTGCACCATTTCTCTGTGAAGCAATTGCAATTATTTGTCATTTTAATATGACTTGGCAAGGAGGTCTGAACAACACGGCTATTATTCATCAATATGTATATCTTGTACTTATATTAATATTAGAACATCGTTATTACTCTTCTCATATTGCATGAGCAAGATAAAATTACACCATGCAGAAAATGCATTAAATGCTCTTCAACTGGACTCATAGCAAAATAGAGGTAATTTAAGAGCTTGTACCATTTATATGCTAAGTGCTAGCATTCATTATTATTAGAAAGGAAATACTTTTACCTTTGCACTACTGGAAAAGATACCAGTATGTTTTCACTATTAAGTGGAAATAATCTAGCTAACAGTGAAATGTAAACCTTCTGAAGTGTTTCTATCCATCCTTTTAAATCCTGAAATATTCATGTGTCCATTTTCAGTCATATTCATACAATTGTAATTTAGGTTTAACAGTATAATTCTCACTTCTTTGGTTTTGCATTCTTTGGGGGGATGGGTATTGAAAACTTTGAGGTTCATGTTGAAATCTTGGAGGTTCTGGAACTAGATTTATAAATAAGTAGTAATAGACTATCAGCCAACCCTCTCCCCATAGATATAGCTAATATTGTATCATAATCATGATGAATCCAGCAAAGCCTCTATCCAATTCCAGGTACCTTAAGTTGTTCGAAATTGTTTCGCCTATTACCAAGCTAGAATTATGTAAAAATCAAAAGCATTGAAAATAAATATGCAGGTAATAAATTTCTAAAAGATTGCTACCTGCTAAGTGAATGGAAAGCAGGGGAAGATAATTACAACTTTATTCTAATGAGTAATGCAACACACATATTCTACAGTAAGGGCCAGGGGACTTGCATGGAGTCAACAATATTCATGCTTCTCACCTAAACGACACCTGTATCATCAGCTTTCTAAGTAAAGATAAACCTTTAAATTCTCAATAGTTATTTACCTGGGAAGAAGTCAAATATACTTCTAAAATATCTGCAATGTGCAAGACAACATAGTGAGTTCGTTTCGGCTCCTAAGACCTAAGAAGGAAAGAGATCTAGATAACAGCCTCTCATCCAAGACAGAAAGAAAAAGGCAAACCTGAGAGCCCATCATCATTCTTGTTTTTTTGGTGAGTAGAAGGAGAAGGAAGGAAAGAGAAGGAAACCTAGATATCTTGAGCCAGCACCTCAGAACCACTAACCCTGCCTCAGAAAACAGGATCCCCAACAGAACATTGTGGAGGACTGAGAGCATTGATATAATGTTCTTTTTTTTTTTTTTTTTTTTTGGTGCCTGACTTTAACATTCTACCATCTAACCACCTCCATGAGTTTAAAGTTCTATATCTGACTCAACATTCATACTAATTGCAACACAATTTTAAAAGTATCTTCTTAGATGTATAACACTCTCTTGACTCCTAAACAACTCAAAATTTAATTATGAGACTCTATCTATCTGTTCTTCAATCACCTCAGAAACCTGAGAGGGATAAATATATCTGATTTTATAGGAAGTACAGGGTCTGCAGCTTCCCAAACTAAGAAATGACATACCAGTGGCTGCTTGGAACTCTTAAAGCAGCATGCAAATGTGAGAAGGAAACGGGACCTCCCTTTTGTCTGTGAAGCCACTAAGGACCTTTCCACATTCCTCCTCCTCAAACAATCCCAACTACAAAAAAAGCAAATGCCACTTGCTCACCCTGGACCACACACAGGAAACAAGGGGAAAAAGCAAAGACATACCTACAACAAGACAGGCTGACATCATAGATAGACTGGCAGCCCTGGGCACAGAGCTGTGAGACGGTGTACTGATACCTCCCAAGCCATTTTCTTATTCATTCATAAGAAATAAGCAACTGCAGTTTCACAGTGAGAAGAAACTTTACAGTTGAACATACATACAAAAAATAATGACATTTATTATTATTTTATTATTAAATTTTCTTGCAAGTTCATGGGGCTGGAAATGATTTGGAGAAGAAACTTGGAATGACAATTACATGAATGAAAACCAGAGGACTTGTCTTCACTGGATTGTTTTTTATCTTTTGTTTTCTGCAGAATAGTTGACTCTCAGGGCTTATTTTTCTCAATCCAAAAACACTTTCTTCCTGGACATTTTAGCTATGAACTCTTACATATATAATACATAGTAAGATGCCTAACATGAGCATTTTAAAAATGAATATAGGACTGAAAATGGTTTTATCTGCCCGTTTTTGTTTTAAGTTAAAGATATAATGTGTGCAGACACTATGATACCACATTTCCAGTGGTGGCTTTGTCACATGTTGAAATGGGATGAACACAAATGACTTGACTTTTCAACACCATTTTCTTACCTTTAACAAGGGAAAGGTAAACATGCACTGCATGCCTTGGGACAAGAAAGTTAATCCTCCAGGATACTTTCTGTAGAAGTAATGGAAGTTCCAAAAAGAGAGAAAAACCCTGATGCTGACACCACGAACTAGGAAGGAGCACTTTCTGAATCCAGGAACAAATGTTGAGGAATTAGTCACAGGTTTCAGAGCACATTGGTCCAGATTAATGAGATCTTTTCCAATGCTTTAATAGAGCCCCTCCTCACCAGGAGAAATCAGAACACTGTAAGGAAAAGGCTTCCCCAGGGAAATTCTAAAAGGACTTAAAGATCACTGGATTCAGACAAGGTCTACCTGGCCTTGATGGTAGACCTGGGACAGAGGTCTTACAACCAAGAATTGTCTAGGTAATGCAGTACTATGGTTTATGCAATCTACAGGGTCAGGATTCATACCCACCAGGGAAGGAACAATGCCAAGTGGCTTCCCACTTTCAGTGTGGCATTATATGTAACATTTGTGCTCAAAATTTTGAAAGAAAAATACATATATTATTTTTCCTGGCTATAATTTTTAGAGAAACATGTGTTCATATATACTTATAAACAAAAGAGACAACAAAGATACACAAGTAATATAGAGCGTAGATAAAGTAGGAATAAATAAAAGGATACTCTGCATTCTCTAAGTTTAGTTCATTATAACAAAAGCAAAAATCCAACTGCTTAAGAAAGGAGAAAAACAATAAACAATGGTCAATACCACTTTAGCCAAATAAACTACTAATTTTGTATCAATATACAAAGGTATAAGGGCATATTCAGTAATCTGCTCCTTCTTCTTGGACCTTCCTGTGCTATGTCTATATCTCATTTTTCTCAAGCCTATGCACTCCTACATAGGAGAGGAAGAAGGATACAGAAAAGGAGAAGTAGGAAGTCCCTGGGGCTAACCTCCAAAACCCATTAAACAGGACCATTTATCAGCTTCTAAACTCTTCCCCTAAATATCGGAGTTTTCAGTTATCCTTCAAATAACCAAAAAGAAGGGCGGAGAAACACCTTCCCCACCCTCTGGGCATGGGATGTCGCTCTCTTAAAGTGACTTCCTGCTGATTTGGGTCGTAGTAGACCTGTTTGGGGCCCGAACCCAAATGGAAAAACTGGTTAAAAATGTTAGTACACTCCTTTTATGTTGAGTCCTTCTGTTCTCAGCTGTTTAGATGACCTAAGGGGTTTGTAGGGAGAAGCTGATCTTGCAGGCTTTACTGAGGTTCCTGCCGGGGCATTGTAGTTGCTAAGAGACAAGCAACATTTGCTTATCTAAATACAAGAGATGGATAGGGCATCTTCAAAAACCCCAAGAGATCTGCAGAATATGGCATTTAAAGATGTTATCTTAAATTAAGATTTTCTTTTTTTTGATATCGAGACATATCAGTGCCTGACAGCACCCCCTATTCTACTCCAAGTAGAAGATAAGCATCGAAGAACCTCCACTGTAAGATGGTTGAATTAGTGGCAAGCCTATCTCTTGGCATGAAAAAACCCCTTGCACCAACTGCAGACTGCTGTCCAAAAAGGACAAAACTTGGTAGCAGGGAAGTCGACAGCCTAACTCTGCCAAGACAGGATAGGTAAGTCCTTCATAATCCCTGCTCTACAACAAATGTCTGTCAGAGAAACAGGACCCAAAGGCTGAAGACTGATGCAGGAATGTATGGAGAGAAAATGGGAACTGTCCAGGCAGTCATTGGTATGTCATTTCTTAGTTTTGGAAGCTGCAGGCCCTGCACTTCCTATATAAGCAGTTATATTTATCCCTCTCAGCTCTCTGAGGTGGTTGAAGAATAGACAGCTAGAGTCTCATAGTTAAATTTTGAGTTGTTTAGGAGTCAAGAGGGTGTTATAGATCTAAGAAGATACTCTTAAAAGTGTGTTGCAAGTTAGTATGAATGTTGAGTCAGATATAGACCTTTAAACTCATGGAGATGGTTAGATAGTAGAATGTTAAAGTCAGGGGCCAAATATGTATAAACTGGACATTGGGAAGGTATACTGGGCCATTTAACTCTCATAAATGTGGCATACTTATATCTGTTGTTTTGTATAATACTTACTGTTATAAGAGAAGGAACCATCTGTTGGACTGAAAGGGGAAACTTCTGGGGGGAAGAGGGTGGAAGGGCGGGATAGGAAGGGGGAATAGGGAGGGGTTTGTGACTGAGATGTAACTTGAAGAAAAAAAAATAAAGTATTTAAAAAAATAAAAAAAAGAAAGGAGAAAAAGGGAATCCAAGATGGTGGCAGATGGCAGGGACACATTTTGAACACAGGGAAAATAGCTACAACATCGCAGAAATATAAGCAAGCTGAGAAACAACCCAAGATTCAGGAACCCGTGGGGTTTTACCCAGTGAACTCAAGGACTAGTGGGGATCCCTGGGCAGGACTCCGAGACACTCAGGGAAACAGAGACCTACTAGCTGAGGAGCAGAGGCACGGGGCCTGGAGCGGAGGCCAGCAGCTCAGAGCAGAGTCCAGTGGAGAGCCTGCTGCGGAAGTGCCCACAAGCCACTCAAATACCCAAAGAGTAGCTCCAAACCCCAGACAGGGGTACTCACCAGCCTTTGGAGCACCCAGCTTCCTCGCTGGCATTCCATACAGGAGAACTGTGGGATGACCAAGATGTATCTCCAGTTGAGCTGTGGTACGGGAGCCACAAGCATACACGGGCTTACCCAGAAAGGTGTTGGACATACAGATCCCTCTACTGGACATACAATCACTTGGAAGATCATTATGCTCAGACAGGGCAGAGGGCTGTTCTTCCTGCACTTGTACAGTGTCCCCCAGTCTGATCACTGCAGGGCCTTGGGAGGCAGCCCCAACTACCAGATAGAGGTACCTCCTGGCTTCCTGAGCACCCAGCATTCACATGGTCACTCCAACACCCTAAAGAGGACCAGTAGTGTCACTGAAACAGTAAGATCAGAGTGGGCTGAAAGGCAGGTGGTCAAGTTACAAGGCTGCAGAACT
Source organism: Lophiomys imhausi (assembly GCA_907164525.1). NCBI lineage: Eukaryota > Metazoa > Chordata > Mammalia > Rodentia > Muridae > Lophiomys > Lophiomys imhausi. Next base: position 7,276,618 of record CAJQZJ010009351.1, on the reverse strand, counting down.
CCACTGAGTCCAAGCCCAGCAGATGGGTTGTGGTGCTCATATAGGAGCCAGTGCACCTTTCCCCTTCTTGGTGGAATACCCTGTCTTCAGCATCTACAGCTCCTGAGCGGGAGCAGCAAGTTCTTGGCCTTTGTGCACTGCCTGAGTGATACAGAATACAAGGGCTTCCTGGTTAGGGCTGAGAGAGACAGAGGTGCCCTGGGGATCACCTAGAAGAAATCACCTGGGGGAGGGACAGTGACCACAGAACAGACCCTCAGATCAGACACATGAGTGGCAGGAGATCTGTGGCTCTAGCCTACAATCCATGGTCCTCCAAGCCCCACCAACATCACTAGGAACACCTGCTAGAACCGAACACCCTGTAAGCTGGAATAACTCATCCCACACAATCCCCAACCTGAGTCCCCAATTGGGACACAAAAGGAAGGGATGAACTTCTGGGGGCCCACTGAGACCCAGCCCCATACAAGACCCCACCTAGCTTCTTTTAAGCTACAGACCACCAAGATTATACAGACTTTACACCAAAGCTCTCTCCTTGGCACCAAGTCCAGAAGACATCAGAAAGAATCAGCTAAGGGAAATCAGATGGCTAAAGGTCAGTGAAAAAAAAACTGACAAAAATCAGGGAAATATGACTGCAACAAAATTCAGCAAGGTTAGCACAGCAAGCCCTGAACATCCCACCACAGTTGAAACACATGAAAATGATGACAAATATATACTTAGGAAAATGATGGAGTCCTTATAAGAAGAAATTAAATCCCTGAAAGATTTTAAAGAATCTTCAATTTTACAAATGAAAGCAATGGATAATACCATTAGAGACCTCCAAGCCAACATAGCCCAACATGATGGGAAAGAGACAAGGCAATGAAAGATTTGAAAGATGCAGACAAAGAGAATTGGAGCAGGAAACATATAAAATGAATAAAATTGTTCAAGACTTGAAACTGGAAGTGGAAGCAACAAAGAAAAAACACAAACATAGATAATCCTGGAGGTGGAAAAGTCAAGGGAAGTGAACAGGAACTACAGACATGAGTATCAAAAATAGGATACAAGAGGTGAAAGACAGAATCTCAGGTATGGAAGATACGATTAGAGAAATCAACAACAACCAAAGAAAATGAGAAATCTAAAAAAGTTCTCACCTATAGAAAAAAATTAATTAAATTATGTTGGGGCCATTTGTAGAAATAGTTAATTAAATTGTTAACCAGTATTTAGATTCTTATTAATTGGTTCAGCTGCTATTAATTCTTAACCAGTTATTATAAATGAATACACACAGACACCAGGTGGATTTTAACAAGCCTAGGCCTGGGATGTGCAATCCTAGCCCATCTAAGCTAGCTCATAATTCCATTTCATAAATATGACCCCAGATATACATATGTCCTCTTGGACTGCCATTCTCCAAGCTATGCGGATGTTCCTGGCCATGTGGGATGAGGTTCTTTTCTCTAACCCATGGTGTGTGCCTCCCTCTTCCAGCTGCTGGCTGGAATGAATTACTCCTCTGTCTAAAGTGCAGGCTTCCTGTTCTAATCTCAGGAAGTCCCACCTCTCTCTGTCTTTGCCCAATTGCAGGCCTCAGCATTTATTTAACCAATCAGAGTCAATTAAGTAACAGACAGCAAACAGGACTAATTAACATTTAGAATGCTTAACACTACCCCATCACTCACCCACAACATCCAAGAAATCAAGGACTCAATAAAAAGACAGAATCAAAGAACTATAGACATAGAGGAAAGAAAAGACTCCCTACTCCAAGGTCCAGGAAACATCTTCAACAAAATCATAGAAGAAAACTTCCCAAACCTAAAGAAAGAGATGCCAGCAAAATTCCAAGAGGCATACAGAACACCAGACAGATTAGACCAGAAAAGAAACTCCTCTCACCACATATTAATTGAAACTCCAAGTGTACAGAACAAAGAAAGAATATTAAGAGTTGTAAGAGAAAAAGGTCAAGTAACGTATAATGGAAGACCCATCAGAATTACACCTGACTTCTTCTCAGAAACTTTAAAAGCCAGAAGGGCTTGGGCAGACGTCCTACAAATCCTAAGAGAACATAAGTGCCCAGCCAGACTACTATACCCAGAAAAACTCTCTATCAACATAGATGGAGAAAACAAGATATTCCATGACAAAACCAAATTAAAAAGCATTTACCCAAAAATCAAGGCCTACAGAAGATCCTATAAAGAAAATTCCAACCCAGAGAAGGTAACTACACCCAAGAAAACAGAGGAAGCAAAAAACTGCACTTCAGCTAAACCAAAAGAAACATATAACCACCACCTACATGAAAATAACAGGAAATAACAACTTTTGGTCATTAATATCCATCAACATCAATGGACTCAACTCCCCAATAAAAAGACACAGGCTTACAGAATGGATTCATAAACAAGATCCATCATTTTGCTACATGCAAGAAACACATTTCACTAACAAAGATAAAAGCTACCTCAGAGTGAATGGCTGGGAAAAGCCTTTCATCCACATATAGAGTGAAAGGCTTGGTTAAGTCCGGTAGGGCTAAAGCTGGTGCCGTTAACAAGGCCTTTTTGACATCTTTAAAGGCCTTCTGATGTTCAGAGGTCCAGATGAACCCTCCTCCCTCCTTGCTGAGGGGAAATAAGGGGTCTGCCAGCCTAGCGAAACCCGGAATCCATAGTCTACAAAAACCAGTAGTGCCCAGGAATTCTCTTACCTGGCGTGGGGTGGTGGGGACAGGAATCTGGATGACAGTCTTTTTCCTAGCTTCCACCAGCCATCGCTTTCCATCTCTCAGGGTGTATCCCAGATAGGTGACCTCAGTTTTACACAACTGAGCCTTCTTAGCAGAAGCCCGATACCCCCACTCACCAAGTTCCGCCAACAGTCTCTTGGTTCCTTGGAGACACCCAGATTTAGTTGATGCTGCAAAGAGTAAATCATCTATGTACTGCAACAATGTTAGCTGAGGATTTTCAGCTCTGAAGGAGGCCAGATTCCAATGAAGAGCCTCATCAAAGAGAGTAGGGGAGTTTTTGAATCCTTGTGGCAATCTGGTCCAAGTCAATTGTCCCACTAGTCCATTGTCGGGGTCTCTCCATTCAAAAGCAAAGATGGGTTGACTGTCTATATGTAACTCCAAGCAGAAAAAAGCATCCTTTAAATCTAGAAGAGTCTTAAATCTTGGACTGGCCTGTAATCATTTGTGCCTGGCTTCTTTACCAGTAAGAGGGGGGTGTCCCATGGTGACTGGCAAGGAACCCGAATGTCCTGTTGTAACAGTCTGTGAATGTGAGGTCTGATCCCATCTCTGGCCTCATGATTCATTGGGTACTGTCTTACCCCAATAGGGGAGGCACTGGTCTTCAGTCCCACTATGATGGGGGGAACATTTTCTGTCATCCCCAGACCTCCAGTTTCAGCCCAGGCCTTTGGGAATTCTGCTAACCAGTCAAGGATATCCAGGGACTTTTGTTGCCTGGGAGGCTCATGGAGCCGGTATTCTTCTTTAAGTTTTTAAGGCCAATATCATAGAAGTAGGAGTTCCCCAGGTCACCTCTGGCCCTTCCTTAGCAAACTAAATCTGTGTCTTCAGTTTGGTTAATAAGTCTCTTCCCAACAAAGGCATAGGGCATTCAGGAATGACCAGGAAAGAATGGGACACCTGTCCTTTCCCCAGGTCAACCATTCGTGATGTAGTCCAGGGATATTGCTTTTGCCCAGTTGCCCCCACAACTATAGTCTTTCTGTTTTTTAATTTTCCCAGTGGTTGTTTCAGGACCGAATATTCGCTCCTGTGTCCACCAGAAAGTTTACAGGGGTCCCCTCCACGTTCAGGGTTACCCTAGGCGCAGGGAGGTGGTCCAAGCCCTGTCGCCCTTAATCATCTTCTTCACGAGTCAGGACCTTAGGGGTCTTGCCCTTCTTCTTTGGACAATCTTGAGCCCAGTGTCCTTTTTCTTTACAATAGGCACACTGGTCTTTTTCCAACTGGCGTCTCTGTTCTCCATTCCCATTCAGTCTAGGTCTTCTGTTGCCCAGGTTCCCTGTCTGTCTAGGCCCTGTTCTCTCTCTCTATCTCCTACAACTGCAGCCAGTATCCTAGTCAAGTTTCTTTCTTGTTTGCAATCCCGCCTATCCTCTCTCTCTTTTCTCTTTCTCTTCTCTTTCCTGTTTCTCTTTCTATGTCCCTCTACTATGATACACTTTCTCTGCCCCTCTAACAAGATTCCTATAAAGGCCATAGCCACAGCCACTCGTTGTCCCTCAGAGGTCGGGTCAAAGGGAGGGAGTGTAATGCCTATAGGCCTCCATCAACCTCTCAAGAAATAAGGATGGTGGCTCAACAGGACCCTGAAGTACTTCTCTTACCTTGGCCAAATTGGTGGGGTGCCGAGCTCACCTCTGAGACTTGCCACTAGAGTCTGGTGGAAAAACTGTCAGTTCCCTACCTACAGCCATATTGAAGTCCCAATCTGGTCAATCAAGGGGGAACCCAGCGTTGATCTCATTCGGGAGGGTAGTGGGGCTCCCATTGTCTCCTGGGACATTCTTCCGTGCCTCCAAGAGAATTATCTCCCTCTCCTCTGTAGTAAAGAGAACCTGCAAAAGCTGCTGGCAGGTAGAGCCACAGTGAAATCGGGTCCCTCTGGGCTCAACCCTCTCTGGCTCTGAGTGCCAGTTGCTGGCCCTCTCCCCTCTGCTCCTTGTAGTTCCGGGCTCCGGGCTGGGATCCAGGGCTGGCGCCAGGGATTCCTGCAGTGGCTGGGGGTAGGGGGGTGGCCGAGGCAGACTTGACCACTAGGGTGGCTCCTCGATTTTGGGATAGATCTTAGGCAGAGCCGAAGGTTTTGTTTCAGAAGTTGGCTTTTGTTTTGATTTAGGCTCTGTGCCACAGAGAGCCAGGGCTTGGGAGCCTGGCTTCCTTCCTCTCACCCAAGGTTTTACCCATGGGGATGGGTTCTGGACCAGGTCTTGCCAAACAGTAATGTATAGCTGTTGATCGGGATGAGACCCTGGTTCTTCCTTAAAGACAATAGTTTTTACCTCAAAAATAATGGTCCAGTCAAAAGTCCCTTCGGGTGGTCACACTACGTCAAAAGTAGGCCACTCTGAAGCACAAAAAGTCTGCCACAGTCTCTTGTTAACCTCAATTGACAAATTATGAGCCCTAGTTCTAACTTCAGTCCAATGATCCAATGTCAAACTTAGAGGAGTTGTTACGGTCTGTCCCATTGTCACAATTAACACAAAACACAAAGACAAGATACAACGAAAAATCCTTCTCAATCTCAAATGCAGGCACCACTCCAGAGAAACAAATGGCCGGGAGGTCTCTCGCGTCCCCTCTCTCAAGAGGACCACTGCATCCTTTCCAGCACCCAAATGGGTTCCTCCCAGGCGTCCCTGGGGTTCCTGGTCCTCCTTGGACGTCTCCCAGGGCTACAGCCGCTGATCCACTAGCATGTCTGCCTGATCACCCCGTCCATCTCCTCAAGAGACAAAAACGGCTGTCAACCCGAAAGCAACCTTCTCAAAGTCAACTTTTGCGCAAACCATATAACAGAACCAGACAACAGAGACAAACCCAGGACACAGAGACAGAAATCTCACAAACCAGACAACAGAAATAGGCCCAAGACACAGAAATCTCACCTCCAAGTGGGTTCTTGTGGAGGTTGGGGTGGCTGCAAATTCCCGGCCCATGCACCAAATGAAAGACCTGGGGGAGGGAAGTCCCTCTCCTGACACTTGGAATATCACAGCCACCCCAAAACTCGTAAGAGACCTTCTTGATGCAATCGCAAGAGGTTTATTTCGGGGATCAGTGCACTGAGGGCACAACTCGTATCCCACGCAGGAGTAGAGGAGTTTGCGATGCCCAGCTGCCTGAGGGTGAAGGTTTTATAGGGGAACACCACAGATTAAGGGGGTGGGGGAAATCACAAGTGGAAAGTACCAACTCATTCTTTAGTTAATTAGCAGGAAACACACCCTGTACTTGTTTTTCTCAGGAATGAATCTAATCATATTTCACTATCTACTTTGTGGTCAGCCAGTTCCTGAAACCCAGGGCCCATGACTTGATTGACCTTCATTCTTGGTTCCACCCTTTTTATGATCAGCTAAGTTCCTGGAACCCAGCTAGCCTAGCTTCACTGCCTGCCAAGGGGGTCTCTAAAATTTTCATTCCTTTCAGTATCTTATCAGACCACCATGGAATAAGGCTGGATTTCAACAACAACAGAAATAACAGAAAGCCTACACATTCATGGAAACTGAACAACTCTCTACTGAATGACTACTGGGTCAGGGAAGAAATAAAGAAGGAAATCAAAGACTTCTTAAAATCCAATGAAAATGAAGGCACAACATACCCAGACCTATGGGACACAATGAAAGCAGCAGCCAAAACAATTAAAAATAATATGAATACCAGTTAAACAATTTAATTAGTTTTTTTTCAACATATGATGCCCAGCGTTTGGCATTAGAATCCATGCTCACAGCTTGAGAAGGCCCCAGTTAGAGATAGTTTCCTAGCCAAAGAGAGGGGAGGGAAACCCAAAAGCTCCCTCAACAAAAGCCTCTGAATACAGCAAAGGTGGAAAACTTAGCTCTCTTTATATGCTGAATAACCAGCAGCCTACTAAACAGAGCTTGAAAAGGAAATTAACCACCTAAATTAAAAATGGAGAAATTCATAATGTCTCATTATGTTTGGATTCCAATTGAGTTTGCTTCTCTTAACATACAGATAATTTTTACACTGACAATTGTGGTTCTATGTATACTTTTTGACAAAGAATTGACTAGGATAGGCTTAAGGATATCTGTAAGGAAGAGAGTTTACAGATGGAATGCTAAACTGCTGACAATAACAATGGGGGAAGGAAGGAGGCCTGTCCTGATACAAAAGATGTCAGCGGGAGCTCACAGGTCCCTGAGAACTAGGTACTTATCAAAAGTATCTGGGAAAGGCCCACCAAGGATATACAGTCAAAGCTAGATTTCAGGAATAACAAGCGGAACTTTAATTACAACATGGGATTGCAATTAGACCAAGGCTTTTGGAATGCTCTTGTTTCTTTGCTTGAATTTTGTTTAGATGTCTTTGATATCCCCGATTTCCCTATATTGGGAGGTAAAAAGGTTATTTTTCTTATTTAGCAATGCTAAAATATAAGCGTTTTTTAAAGATATAAAGAGAAAGGGGTCACAAGCCAGTCTCTTTAGATATGGGGCTCCCACATCAAAACTGGTTTCAAGAGAGATATTAGACCCTAGGGGAGATCTGTTGGGTATGATGGTACATGCCTTTAATCCCAACATTTGGAAGACAAAGACAAATGGATCTCTGACCTTCCCCAAGGTCAGCCTGGTCTACAAAGTAAATCCAAGACAAGGATATACAGAGAAATCCTGTCTCAAAAGAAAAAAAATAGAGAGATATGTTAATTGTGAGAAATTATATATTTTCAGAGCAAAGGAACCAAACACCAAAGAAGACAAGACAAGCCCAGATGGTCCAGCTCACAGTTATTCCAGCCAGGACTTCAATGAAGCCCTGAACTTTCCCATTCAAAGTTCAACATCAGTCTACAAACTGCTCAGGACATTCAAATTACTGAACACATAAAGACTGGACTATTAAATTGCTTAACAATTTTTTTCTATTTTATTTGGGCCCCCAAACAGGTTTTCTACATCCCAATTCAGCAGGAAGCAATTTTAAGAGAGTGATGCCCCATTCCCAAAAGGTGGGGTGAATAATATTTTTGTCATTTGATATATTATAAATGTTATTTAGGGGGATTGGTTACAAATTGTTAAATGGTCTTATTAAACAAGGTATAGGATGTTAGACTCAAGGACTTTTCTATTTCTTTTTCTTTTCTCTATCTTTTCTTATATAGGGGGAAAGGACCTGAAAAGAAAAAGAAGGGGAATATATGTATATAAAGATATGTACATATATGATAAGATATAAGGATAGATTATTGAATCTGCTCTAACACTTAAAAGTATTGCTATTCTTAAAATAAGGTTATCTTTTGATACATTGGTATAGAATTTTGTAGTTTGATAAAACATAAGATAAATTTTTATAGAATTTTACAGTTTGCTTGTTCAAAGATGATAGATAGATTTATAAATAAATAGATGTCTTCAAAACCCTCAGAGATGTACAGAAAATGGCATTTAAAGATATTATTTTAAGAATTGTTTGACATTAAGACAGTCAACTCCTCACAGCTCCCATTTCACTTGGAAGATGACAAAGAGCATCAAAAAGAAATCTCCAATCAGGAGATAATTTCTACTGGACAAAAATATCCCTGCTCTCTCAACAAACTATATACAGTCCAAAAATGGACCAGAGCTTAAATGAAGGTAAGTTGATGTCCTGATTCTGTAGAGACAGAATGGGAAAATCCTTACTTCCTGCTACACAATTATGTCTGTGAGATATGCTTGGCCAAAAGGCTGAAGATGATGCTCCAGTGGTATGGAGAGATATTTGGGACTGTCTAGGCAACAAATTGTCATATTTTTCTTTTTGGAAGCTGCTGTTCTGTGCTTCCTATTCACTCAATAACTTTATCCCTTCTTATGTCTTTGATGGGGTTGAAGACATAATAGCTATAAAATTTCAATTAAACTTGAGTTATTTAGGATTTAAAAAATATACGATATGAGAAAAACTTGTTTAGGAGATGATTTCTTCAAAATTGCCTGATACAAATAGGCTAAACATTATGTATGTACCTTTTAGATATGGTTTTCTTGATTGTTTCATATTTGTTCTTATTGTTTTTACAATAAGAGTAAAAATATTTAGCCTTTTTATTAGACAAAAGGAGGGAAATGATGGGGCAGTGTTAAGCATTCCAAATGTTAAAATTGGTCCTGTTTGCTGTCTGTTACTTAATTGACTCTGATTAGTTAAATAAATGCTGAGGCCTGGAGACTGGGCAAAGACAGAGGTAGGCAGAACTAAGGTGCGGCTTTTTTGAGAGAGACAGAGCATCTTGGGAAGAAGAAGAGCAGGCCGGAGAAGAAGCCAGGAGTAAACAAGAAAGACACGCCATGGGGTAGATTAAAGAAGATCCTTCCATGTGGCCTGGAACATTGGCTTAGAGTGGAGAATAATAGTCCAAAGGGACGTATGGATATATGGGGTTAATTTTGGGTAATAGAGTTATGAGCTAGCTTAGACTGGCTAGGATTGCACAACCCAGGCCTAGGCTTGTTAAGATCCACATGGTGTCTGTGTGTATTCATTTATAATGGCAGGATAAGGATTAACATCACTGACCAATTGAAGATAATATAAATACTGAGTAAATAGTTTAATTATTATTTTCAACAAAAGTTCATAGCATTAACTGCCTTCAAAAATAAAATTGTGACAGCTCATATTAGCAAATTAACAGCTGAACTGGAAGAACTGGAAAAAAAGAAGCAAACACTCTCAAGAGGAGCAGAAGGCAGGAAATCATCAAACTTAGGGTTGAAATTAACAACTTAGAAACAAAAATAACAATACAGAGAATCAACAAAACAAAGAGTTGGTTCTTTGAGAAAATCAACAAAATAGACAAACCCTTAGCCAAATTAACTATAAGGCAGAAGGGAAAAAACCACAAGTCAGCAAAATCAGAAATGAAAAGGGAGAAATAATAACAGACATTGAGGAAATCCAGAGAATATTTAGGGCCTACTTTAAAAATCTCTACTCCACCAAATTTGAAAACCTGAGTGAAATGGACAACTTTCTTGATAGATTCCAACTACCAAAGTTAAATCAAGATCAGGTTAACAGATTAAATAGTCCTATAACCCCTAAGGAAATAGAAGTCATTAAAATTCTCCCAACCAAAAAGAACCTAGGGCCAGATGGTTTCAGCACAGAATTCTACCAGACCTTCAAAGAAGAGCTAACACCAATATTCTTCAAACTTGTCCACAAAATAGAAGCAGAAGGAACACTGCCAAATGCATTCTACGAGGCTACAGTCATCCTGATTTCTAAACCAACAAAGACCCAACAAAGAAAGAGAACTTCATAACAATTTCCCACGTGAACATATACACTAAAATACTGGCAAACCAAATCCAAGAACACATCAAAACTATGGTACAGCATGATCAGGTAGGCTTCATCCAAGGAATGCAGGGATGGTTCAACATATGAAAATTCATCAATGTAATTCATCATATAAAGAAACTGAAAGAAAAAAAAACCACATGATCATCTTGTTAGATGATGAAAAGGCTTAGACAAAATGCAACACACCTTCATGCTAAAGGTCCTGGAGAGAATGGGCATACAAGGACCATACCTATAAATAATAAAGGTGATATACAGAAAACCAGTAGCCAACATCAAATTAAATGGAGAAAAACTTAAAGCATTTCCTTTAAACTCAGGAACAAGACAAGGATGCCACTTTTGCCATATCTCTTCAACATAGTCCTTGAAGTTCTTGCTAGAGCAATAAGACAATTAAAGGAAATCAAGGGGATAGAAATTGGAAACAAAGAAGTCAAATTATCCTTATTTGCAGACGATATGATAGTATACAAAAGTGACCTCAAAAATTCCACCAGAGAACTCCTACAACTGATATATACCTTCAGCAAGGTGGCAGGATAAAAAATTAATTCAAAAAACTCAGAAGCCCTTCTTTATACAAAAGATAAATGGGATGAGAAAGAAATTAGGGAAACAACACCCTTCACAATAGCCATAAACAATATAAAATACCTGGGAGTAATTCTAACCAAGCAAGTGAAAGACCTGTATGACAAGAACTTCAAGTCCTTGAAGAAAGAAATTGAAGAGGACATCAGAAGATGGAAAGATCTACCACGCTCATGGATAGGTAGGATCAACATTAAAAAAAAAAATAGCCATCCTGCCAAAAGCAATATACAGTGAAACTGCAATTTAATTATCAATTGTAGTTATTAGTAAGTATGAACTGTAAGATTAAGCCGGCGGAGAAGCCAGTGGCTTAGCAGAAGAGTGGGCAGCCTGGCCCACGTGCCTTAACTGGTTGCCTGATTTTTCCTGGGGAAATAGCCCCGGGACCAAGGGTGACCTACACCACTTGTGACCTAAACTCTGTTAATTAATATAAGTTGTTATATTAGGCCGATAGAATTACCAGCAGCTTGGCAGGAGCTTCGCCTGGGTTCAAGGGAAGTTCAGGAGTCCAAGACTGCTTGGACTGAGGGCCTATAAGCCACTGCAGTCCTTTCCCCAATAATTAAATACACCAAACCTTTTAATGTTTTAACACTTAATCCTTAGCCTGGCAGAGTCTCAATTAGCTACTCTAAATTAACCCAGATCACCTAATCCCAAACCACCATGTGCCTGTGATTACCTTCCAGCATTCTCAAAGATGTCTATCTCCTGTGTCTCCCGGCAGAAAGGAAAGATCCTGGGTAAAGCACAGGGTTCTTGTTCTAATCTCAGGAAGTCCCATCTTCCTGTGTTCTTTCTACCCAGCTAATTAGCCATCAGCAACTTTCATTAACCAATCAAGAGAATGACTCAGAAGGGGCAGTAACCAGATCTCAGCATTGAAATGAGCCTCCTCTGAAGCAATGTTATTAGGCTTTCCACAACAATACAGATTCAATGTAATTCCTATAAAAATAACAACACAATTCTTTATAGACTTGGAAAAAACAATTCTCAACTTCATATGCAATAACAAAAAAACTCAGAATAGGTAAATCAATCCTGTACAATTAAAAAAAAAATCTAGAGGTATCACCATCCCAGATTTCAAGCTATACTACAGAGCAATAGTAATAAAAAAAAAAACAGCATGGTACTAGTCTAAAAACAGACCAGTGGATCAATGGAATCATATTGAAGACCCAGAAATGAACCCACACACCTATGGTCACTTAATTTTTGACAAAGAAGTCAAAACCATACAATGGAAAAAGGACAAGCATCTTCAACAAATGGTGCTGGTCTAACTGGCTGTTGACATGTAAAAGAATGCAAATGGACCCATACTTATCACCTTGTACAAAACTTAAGTCCAAGTGAATCAAAGACCTCAACATAAAGCACGAGACACTAAATCTAATAGAAGAAAAAGTGGGGAAAAGCCTCTAAGTTATTGGCACAGGTGACAACTTCCTGAACAGAACACCAATAGCACAGGCTCTAAGACCAACAATCAATAAATGGGACCTCATGAAACTGGCAAGCTTCTGTAAGGCAAAGGACACTGTCATTAGAACAAAACATCAACCTACAGATTGGGAAAAGATTTTTACCAATTCCACTTCTGACAGAGGGCTAATCTCCATAATTTAAAAAGAACTCAAGAAATTAAACACCAAGAAACCAAATAATCCAATCAAAAATTGGGAAACGGAGCTAAATTGGGAATTCACCAAGGAGGAATCTCTAATGGCAGTGAGACATTTGAAGAAATGCTCAATATCCTTAATCATCAGAGAAATGCAACTCAAGACAACTCTGAGATTCCATCTCACACCTGTCTGAGCGGTTAAGTTCAAAAACTCAAATGCCAGCACATGCTGCAAGGTTGTAAAGAAAGGGAAACAAACACTCCTTCATTGCTGGTGAGAGTGCAAACTTGTACAACTACTATGGAAATCAGTCCAATGATATCTTAGGAAACTTGGAATACGTCTACCTCAAGACCCAGCCATACCAGTTTTGGGTATGCATCCAAATAACTCCTCACCAAATGACAAGGATGTTTCCTCATCTATGTTTATAGCAGCCTTATTTGTAATAGCTAGAAACTGGAAAAAACCCAGATGTCCCTCAACCAAAAAAATGGATAAAAAACAAAAACAAAACAAAACAAAAACAACAGCAACAACAACAAACCCTGTGGTACATTTACACAATGGAATACCACTTTAGCTATCAGAAACAAGGAAATCATGCAATTTGCAGCCAAATGGATGGAACTAGAAAATCTCATCCTGAGTGATCTAACCCAGACTCAGAAAGATGCACATGGCATCTACTCACTTATAATTGGATTTTAACCATATAGTACAGGACAATTATCCTTCAACCAACACACCAAAAGGATCAGAAACATAGACTTTGTTACCTATTAATGGGACAATTTGCCCTAGTGGAGCTACCATGTAGGCCCCAGCGCAAGAGGAAGCTCTTAGCTCTCATATGACTATTGAACTGAGAGGGGCTGATTTGTAGGGACACTCCACATTGGAGGAGTGGGATGGGAGGAAGAGGGAGGAGAGGGTGGGAGGGTGGAACTTGAAAGGTTGGAAAGGAGTTGTAACTTGAAGTAATAAATAAACACTAAAAAAATAAAGGAGAAGTAGTTTGCCTAATTGTACCTGAGAATTACTAGATGCAAGAAACATCTGATGGATATGGTGAAGAGAGACCAGAGCAGATCATGGCTAAAAGCCTCAGAAAGCAGCACCAACAGTCCTATGTAGACCCTGCCTGAGAATTCCAAGGAAGCAGCAGTATTGCTTTTGTCTCCAGAGTGAGCAACCCAGGGTTTAATAACCCCGAGAGGGCCCCTGGCCTAAAGAGAAAATGTCTTCTCCTGGCTGCACCCAGGGAACCCAGGCAGGACACATCTGGTCTCCACTTTAGTTCCCACCACCACGTTCCTGCCTGGAGTTCCTCTGACCTCGATCGCTAATCTGCTGTAAATCCACATGCAAGCAAATTAAACCATTTCCTTCTCAAGTTGTTTTTGGTCATGGTGTTTATCACAGCAATAAAAAAAAAAAAAAAAACTAAGACAATTATATATCTGCATCTAGAGTCAAGCTATAGGACTTTGTCAGGAGTTTTCAAATATTCAGACACCTGAAGGAAAATCAGTCACTATTATGCCTTGGCAATCATTCAAGACTGGGGCCCAGAAGAAATTCCAAAGCTAGGTGTGGTGGTACACATCTTTAACTCAAGCACTCGAGGCAGAGGCAGAGGCAGAGGCAGAGGCAGAGGCAGGTGGATCTTTGTAAGTTCAAGGATATCCTGGTCTACATCGTGAATTCCAGGACAGCTAGAGCTACAAAGGGGGATCCTGTCTCAAAAAGAAAAAATGAAAGAAAGATAGGAAGGAAGGAAGGAAGACAGGCAGGCAGGCAGGAAGGAAGGAAAGGTAGCAAACTATGTAGTACAGTATACAAAATAATCCATTTCTGTAAAATAATATACATATAGACAAATGTAGTCATTTTACCACTGGATTTACCACTGTGATGAGAAACTGTTTTGAAAACTATGAAAAAAAGGTGTTCTTTTTCTCTCTTTTGGACTCTGATCTTTTAAAGTAGTATGTCTAATAGTTTTATGTAAAATTTTGGTTATTAAAAATGCTTATATTTTCTCTAGTAATTACTGTTTTAAAAAACTGTTGTAAAGAAACAAAATGAGTTATAGGAAAATGTACATATTTGTGACATTTATCTCATCGTTGCTGATAAAATACAGGATTTGGTTAAATTAAATATACAATATCTATAAAATTGATCAGATAAAATTGTCTCAATAGATTGTGGCTATGAAAACATTTAAAACTGGTTCTTAAAAGTCTACTTTCAAAATGAGAATGTAAAGTTACTTTTTAAAGAAAAACACACTGCAACATAGATATATACATGCTTAAACAAGATGCTGCAGTATATTTACTCAGTGACAAGATTATGGGTGATTTTAATTTTCTCCTTCATACAATTTCATATTACCCAGATTTTCTAAAATAAATGTATTACTTTGTCAAAAAAGAGTCACTTAAAGGCCTACTAAAATATTAACTAGAAGATTATTTTTTAATGTGTAGAATTTAAAACTTTTATTTTTACAACTCAATACTGAATAAAATTATGATTTTTTTCTTGAACTTATTTGAAGGTTTAAATCTCTGCTAAAGAAACTTTCATCCTTCTTCCTGCTATTTTATGCATTGACATTTAATATTTTAAAGAGGATCCATATAAAATAAGAAATCACGGAAATATGGATGGAAAATACAAGGGTGGTTATTTTTAAGACAAACAGTAATAGCATGATCCAGGTTTAAAACAAATTAGGCCAGTCAGAGTCTTGTTCCTGTGTCAAGACAGAAATACAGATGGATTCAAAGAGTCATAAAGGATATACCAGTCTGTTGGTTTTAAATGTGAAAGACATATTGTATTGGAATACAAATTTTAGATCCAGTATCTTTTATTTAGTGATGTTTTACATAGTACGGGGCCAAAGTCAAAAGCAACCAGAGGGAAAAATAAATAAATGCAACACTAACATGTAAAGCTTTTGTATTTCAAAGAACAACATCAAAATCATAAAAAATATAACTGACAAAAATTTAAAAAGGGCTTAAAACTCATGTATCTTAAAAGAAATTCACAAGAGTCCACCACAAATTCTCACTGCACACCAAACTGAGTAAAAGTCCACTATGGATTATCACTGGGCACCCAACTGAGTGGTTAAAATAACCATTTTTAAGGTAATAAGAAACCTCCATACTGATTTTCATAATGTCTCTACTAGTTTACACTTCCATGAAATAATGAAATATGTTACTTTATATGCTTCCCCCCCAAAAAAAAACCCTGAAAATACAATGAGTGTTGGTCAGAACTCTAATACACTACTGATAAGGTCTCAGAGTGGTTCAGTAGCCTTGACGAACAGTCCAGGGTTTTGCTAAAACAGTTTTCATAAAGATATTTATAGCTTAGTAATTTAACTTCTGGGAATGACCCCAAGAAAAAGGAAAAACTGCACACACAAAAACTGCCTATAAAAGCTCACAGTAGTGAAATACCTAAAATCCAAAAGTTCATCAGTTGATGGATGGATGAATTAAGTGTGGTAAATCAAGACAACTCAATAGTGGTAAGCAACAGAAAGGAAACAAATTACTGATACATACTATAATCTGGATGTATACGGAGACAAGTATTCTAGTTGCATGAGATGGCTGATGTCTCCAATCTTAGCACTCAGACAACAGAGGCAGGAGAGTCACCTGTCAATTCAAGACTACTGCATGTCATAAAATGCTAAAATCAAATGAATAAAAAACAAAACTAAGCAAAAAGTCTTGGGCTAAATGAAGGAAGCTAGTCAAAGGGCGCATATATTATTTGATTACATGTTTATGATATATCTCAATAGATAAGTCAACTGAACCAGAACATAGGGTAGTAATTTCCTGGAGTTGTCTAGATAGGAGTAGCACTTCAATTCAGTTAGGAGAGGTTTTAACAAACAGTGTTGATAAAGTCTTCATCTGACCTTTTTACATAGCAGAGTCCTACATTTCTATATTAAAAATGCAAGTTAATTATATATCTAAAGATAAAAATATAAAGCCAGTAAGTAGAATAAAATGATAGAACATTTTTGGTAGAGCAAAATAATAATAATAATAATAATAATAATAATAATACCAAAAAGAGGCAGAACTTAAATTCATAGAGAAAAAACGTTGAAACAATTTTTTTGTGTAAAATTTCAAATGGCAAAGAGAGCATGAACTCCATTCAAAGGCAAATCAGATGCCAGACAAAGAAAAGCAACCTTCATGTATGATTAATTGTAAATCAAGAAAGCACAAAGACAACGCAGCCTGGCCCACTGATGAACTCTTGAAACTCCAGGATGATGTGGGGGCTGAAACAAAAGGATCACACCCCTGCCTATGAGCTCAAGGTAAACCCAGAAAACCCATAAAGTACTCAGAATGCTCACCTGGCATATGTGAAGTCCTCGGTTCAACGCCTAGAAATGAGAAAGAGAAAGACAATTTAGTAGAAAATTAAAGAAGAAAAAGAGACATTCAAAGGAAAGTATGAAATACAAATACAAAATGAAATATGAAAAGTAAAAGATACAAACATATAAACTTAGAGAGAGCAGATGGAAGCTAACAGATCTGATAAGAGTAACAAGCT
The DNA here is from genome assembly GCA_907164525.1 of Lophiomys imhausi. Taxonomy (NCBI): domain Eukaryota; kingdom Metazoa; phylum Chordata; class Mammalia; order Rodentia; family Muridae; genus Lophiomys; species Lophiomys imhausi. The sequence goes on along the minus strand of CAJQZJ010009351.1, from coordinate 7,259,632 downwards.
TCAAACCCTGAAGACAGAGCAGTGATTTAAACAGTCTGTTTACATCTCCATGGTTTGTTCCAGCCATGAAAATCCAAAGACTATATTAAGATTATCCCTAATATTGATGCTTTCTCTTTGAGAAAAGACACACAATAGACATAAATCTTCAACTTCTGAATAATATTAAGCCCATTCTACATTGGATGTGACTGCAAATAAGGTACAGATGAGCTCTGGGATTTAAAATTTGCTAGCACTGTGTTCAAAGACAACTGTTAAGGTTGCATTTTAACTCTGTCTCTCTCTGCCTCTCTCTGTCTCTCTCTGCCTCTCTCTCTCTCTTTTCTTCTCTCTCTCTCTCTCTCTCTCTCTCTCTCTCTCTCTCTCTCTCTCTCGGTTTTGTGAACAAGGTGCAGTGCCTGCAGAGAACAGAAGAGAGCCCACCAGAACCCCTGGAGTTGGATATACAGGAGGTTGTAAGCTACCAAGCATGGGTGCTGGGAACTGAACTTCAGTCTTCTGTAAGAGCAGTGCACACCCTTAGCCGCTGAGGCATCTCCCCAGCCCCAGATGGAGATTCTGTTACTGGTTTAATGTACATGGTCTATTCAAAGAAACTTTTAAGAAGAAAATAATCTGCTTTGATGAAGCTACTTCTTTTTTTAATGTTTATTTATTACTTCAAGCTACATTTCCATCAGAGTCCCCTCTCTCCAGCCCTCCTGGTCTCACCAGCCCACCCTCTCCCACCAATATTACTACTCCAGAGTTTGTTGCCCCTACATATTAGCCCCCCCACAGTTCAACAGTCATATGAGGGCTAAGAGCATTAGAGATTCCCCTTTTGTGAATTCTCGCTTTAGCCCTGTAGCCCATTTTTTTGATTGGATTATTTGGTTTCTTGGTGTTTAATTTCTTGAGTTCTTTTTAAATTATGGAGATTAGCCTTCTGTCAGATGTGGGGTTGGTGAAGATCTGTTCCCAGTATGTAGGTTGCCTTTTTGTTCAAGTGACCATGTCCTTTGTCTTACAGAAGCTTTTCAGTTTCATAAAGTCCCATTTATTGATCATTGGTCTTAGAGCCTGAGCTATTGGTGTTCCGTTCAGAAAGTTGTCACCTGTGCCAATGAGTTTGAGGCTTTTCCCCCACTTTCTCTTCTATTAGATTTAGTATGACAGGTCTTATGTTAAGGCCTTTGATCCACTTGGACTTAAGTTTTGTGCAAGATGATAAGTATGGGCCTATTTGCATTCTTTTACATGTTGACATCCAGTTAGACCAGCACCATTTGAAGATGCGGTCCTTTTTCCATTGTACAGTTTTGGCTTCTTTGTCAAAAACTAAGTGACCATAAGTGTGTGGGTTTATTTCTGGGTCTTCAATTCAATTCTATTGATCAACTGGTCTGTTTCTATACAAGTAACATACTGTTTTTATTACTATTGCTCTGTAATATAACTTCAAATCTGGGATGTTGATACCTCCAGATTTTTTTTTTTTTTATTTTACAGGATTGATTTAGCTATTCTGGGTTTTTTTTTTTGTTGTTGTTATTCCATATGAAGTTAACAATTGTTATTTCAAGGTCTGTAAAGAATTGTGTTGAAATTTTGATAGGAATTGCATTGAATGTGTATATTGCTTTTAGTGGGATGGCCATTTTTATTATGTTGATCCTACCTATCCATGAGCATGGGAGATCTTTCCATTTTCTGATGACCTCTTCAATTTCTTTCTTCAAGCACTTGAAGTTCTTGTTGTACAGGTCTCTCACTTGCTTGGTGAGAGTTTACCTCAGGTATTTTATATAGTTTGTGGCTATTGTGAAGGGTGTTGTTTTCCTAATTTCTTTCTCGGCCCAGTTATCTTTTGTATTAAAAAAGGTCTTCTGATATTTTTGAATTAATTTTGTACCCAGCCACCTTGCTGAAAGTGTTTATCAGTTATAGTAGTTCTCTGGTGGAAATTTTTGGGGTCACTTGTGTATATTAACATATCATCAGCGAATAGGGAAACTTTGACTTCTTCCTTTACAATTTGTATCCCCTTGATCTTCTTTAGTTGTCTTATTGCTCTAGCAAGAACTTCAAGTACTATATTGAAGAGGTATGGGGAGAGTGGGCATCCTTGCCTTACACCTGATTTAAGCAGAAATACTTTAAGTTTCTCTCCATTTAATTTGATGTTGGCTACTGGCTTGCTGTATATCACCTTTATTATTTCTAGATATGGTCCTTGTATGCCTGTTCTCTCCAGGACTTTTAACATGAAGGGGTGTTGGATTTTGTCAAATGCCTTTTCAGCATCTAACAAGATGATCATGTGGTTTTCTTCTTTCAGCTTGTTTATATGGTAGATTATGTTGATGGATTTTCATATGTTGAACCATACCTGCATTCATGGGATGAAGCCTACTTGATCACGGTATATGATACTTTTGATGTATTCTTGGTTTCTGTTTGCAAGTATTTTATTAAGTATTTTTGTGTCTATGTTCATGACAGAAATTGTTCTGAAATTCTCTTCATTATGGGGTCTTTGTGTGGTTTAGGTATCAGGGTGACTGTGGCCTCATAGAATGAGTTTGGCAGTGTTCCTTCTGTTTCTATTTTGTAGAAGAGTTTGAAGAGTATTGGTATTAACTCTTCTGATAGTCTGGTAAAATTCTATGCTGAAACCATATGGCCCTGGGCCTTTTTTTTTGGGGGGGGGACTTTTAGTAACTGCTTCTATTTCCTTAGGGGTTATAGGATTGTTTAATTTGCTAACCTGATCTTGATTTGACCTTGGTAGGTGGAAACTATCAAGAAGATTGTCCATTTTGCTTAGGTTTTCACATTTATTGGAGTATAGGTTTTTGAAGTAAGACCTATAGATTCTTTAGATTTCCTCAATGTCTGTTGTTATTTCTCCCTTTTTTTTCTGACTTTGTTTTTTTCCCTCTGCCTTTTAGTTAATTTGGCTAAGGGTTTGTCTATTTTGTTGATTTTTCTCAAAGAACCAACTCTTTGTTGATTCTTTGCATTGTTATTTTTCTTTCTAAGTTGTTAATTTTTCAGCCCTAAGTTTGATGATTTCCTGCCTTCTGCTCCTCTTGGGATTGTTTGTTTCTTTTTTTCCAGTTCTTCCAGTTCAGCTGTTGATTTGCTAATATGCGCTGTCACAATTTTCTTTTTGAAGCCACTTAATGCTATGAATTTTCCTCATAACACTGCTTCTATTGAGTCCCATAGGTTTGGGTATGTTGTGACTTCATTTTTGTTGGATTTTAAGAAATCTTGATTTCCTTCTTTATTTCTTCCCTGACAGTAGAGAGTTGTTCAGTTTCCATGAATGTGTAGGTTTTCTGTTATTTCTGTTGTTGAAGTCCAACTTTATTCCATGGTGGTCTGACAAGATACAAGGGGTTATTTCAATTTTCTTGTATCTGTTGGGGCTTGCTTTGTGTCTGACTATATGGTCTATTTTGGAGAAGGTTCCATGTGGTGCTGAAAAGAAGATGTATTCTTTTGTATTTGGGTGAAATGGTCTGTAGATATGTTAGGTCCATTTGGTTCATGACCTCTGTTAGACTCATAATTTCTCTGTTTGGTTTCTGTCTTGATGATGACCTGTCCATTGTTGTGAGTGGGATGTTGAAGTCTCCTACCAGCAATGTGTGGGGATCAATGCGTGTTTTAAACTTTAGAAGAGTTTCTTTTACAAATGTGGATGCCCTTGTATTTGGGGCACAGATATTCAGTACTGAGATATCATCTTGATAAATTTTTCCTTTAATGATTATGTAGTGTCCTTCCCTTTCTTTTTTGATTAATTTCAGCTGAAAATCTATTTTATTTGATATTAGGATGGCTATTACAGCTTGCTTCCTGGGACCATTTGCTTGGAAAACTGTATCCTAGTCCTTTACTCTGAGGTAGTGTCTATCTTTGTTAGTGAGAAATGTTTCTTGTGTACAACAAAATGATGGGTCTTGTTTATGAATCCATTTTGAAATCCTGTGTCTTTTTATTGGGGAGTTGAGTCCACTGATGTTGAGGGATGTTAATGACCATAGGTTGTTATTTCCTGTTATTTTGATGTAGGTGGTGATTCTGTCTTTCTTTTGGTTTAGCTGCTGCCTGGTTTTTGCTTCCTCTGTTTCCTTGGATGTAGTTATCTTCTCTGGGTTGGAATTTTCCTTCTAGGAACTTCTGTAGAGCTGTATTTGTGGATAGATACTCTTTAAATTTGGTTTTGTCATGGAATATCTTGTTTTCTCCGTCTATGTTGTGTAACCGAACTTTTAAATTATTATTTAACACTTATTTATTTATTACTAAATTCACTTATAACAAACACTAACAATTTCTTAACTATTAATCCTATAAATTCCTACAACCCCTTTAACCTATCCACTAAACCTATTGATAATTATAACAACTACTTTCATAACCTTTTAGAATGATACAGTCTCTGGGGCAGGTCCTCAGTCGTCAGGAACACAGTCTTTGTTGTAGATTCTTTAACGCACTTAGCAGTCCTTTTTCTGGATCTCTCAGATGCAGGTTCGTCAGGGTAAGTTGGTTATTGCAGTCTCACCTTAAATAAGGCTTCATGCTTTCTTTTCTGTGGGAGACTCCAGCCGTCTGCAGGCCAACTTACTTCTTTTGAATCAGGAACTCAGCTGCTCTGCCTCAGTCCTTAAAGCCAGGCACAATTTCCTTTAGGCCACTGTTTGGACAGATCAAACCCCTCTAGGCAAAAGCTGAGCCACAGGGTCCAGTCCTTGGCCTTTTGGTGTCTTGCTCAGGCTTTCTTTGCTCACCGGCTTCTTTCTGCTTCAGGGAGAGAGCTAGCCATCAATGGCCAGCCCTTTTTTCAGCAGGACTCTTGGAGCTCTCTAGCATCAGGGGCCTCTTCTTTTTCTTTTGGGCTCCATGCACTGTCCTTAAATAGGAGGAACTCTGTTTCAGCTTAATTTGGGCTCAGCCCACTTAGCAGCTGAAAACAATGTCAGGCCAGATACTTTGTTTCTTCAAGTCCATTAAGTCTTTCCTGTTTTCCTGACTTCAACCTTGTTTTTCAGTCTATTGAGTCTTTCCTGTTTTTCCTGACTTCATGCTGATAATGCTCTTCATGCCCTGAATTAAGAGACAGTATCAGAAACCCCTATATATTTTCTAAATCTAATTTATCTAACCTCTACAATGTTGATAAAAAGTTTTGCTGGATATAGTAGTCTGGGATGGCACCTATGGTCTTTAGGACTTGTAGGATGTCTGCCCAGGCCTTTCTGGCTTTTAAAGTTTCTGAGGAAAAGTCAGGTGTAATTCTGATTCATCTACCATTATACATTACTTGACCTTTTTCCCATACAGGTTTTGATATTCTTTCTTTGTTCTCTATATTTAGAGTTTCAACTATTATGTGGCAAGAGGAATTTCTTTTCTGATCTAATCTATTTGGTGTTCTGTATGCTTCTTGGAATTTTATTGGCATCTCTTTCTTTAGGTTTGGGAAGTTTTCTTCTATGATTTTTTTTTTGAAGATGTTTCCTGAACCTTGGAGTTGGGAGTCTTGTCTTTCCTCTATGCCTATAATTCTTAGGTTCTGTCTTTTCATTGAGTCCTTGATTTCTTGGACGTTGTGGGTGAGAACTTTTTTAGATTTCTCATTTTCTTTCATTATTGTACTGATTTCTCCAATCGAATCTTCCATACCTGAGATTTTGTCTTCCATCTCTTGTATCCTGTTTGTGACACTCATGTCTGTAGTTCCTGTTCTCTTCCCTTGAATTTCCATGTCCCCGATTGTCTCTGTTTGCGTTTTCCTTATGCTTCCATTTCCAATTTCAAGTCTTGAATTGTTTATATGTTTTATACATTTCCTGCTCCAATTTGGTAATCTTTGTCTGCAAATCTTTCATATCCTTGTCTCTTTCCCATTCATGTTTTAGTGAGTTAGTTTGGAAGTGTCTAATGGAATTCTCCATTGTTTTCATTTGCAAAATTGTGAATTCTTTAAATTCTTTCAGGGGTTTATTTTCTTCTTGTAAGGCCTCTATCATTTTCCTAAGTACAGATTTGTCATCATTTTCATGTGTTTCAGCTGTGGTGGGATGGTCAAGGCTTGCTGTACTAGCATAGCTGAATTTTGTTGGTGTCATATTTCACTGACTTTTTCTGTTCTGTTCGTTTGTGGTCTTTAGCTATCTGGTTGTGTTTAGCTGTCTGTTCCTGGTTCCTTCTGGACTTGGTGCAAAGGAAGGAACTTTGGTGTAGAGGCCATATAATCTTGGTGATTTGTAACTCTCTACAGGATGGATGGGGCCTTGTTTTGGGAGTTGGTTCTCAGTGTGCCTCCCAGAATTCATCCCTTCCTGTTGTGTCCCAATTGGGAACTCAGGTCAGAAGTTGGAGTGGGATATTCACGCCTGCAGGTTCCTGAGATCTAGATGGTCTTCTTAGTGATGGCAGTGGGGGTTGGCAGGCCACAGACTGTAGGCTAGAGCTGTAATTCCCCTGTAGCTTATGCATCATGACCATGACCGTGATCCTCCCAAAAGCTACTCTCAGGGGGTTCTCAGATTCAATGTCCACTTTATAGCCAGAAGCACTATGATCTGGTACAGTCCACGTCACCCAGGCAGTGAGTAATGATCCGGGGTTGTTTCACTGCTCCAGGGTCAGAGCTCTCTGTGTTGTACCCTGGGCATTCTGCTGAGGGGCAAGACAGGTGCCAGCAGGGAGTTCTGATTGGAATTTACACCCTGTCCACAGTGCTTGGTTTGGGGAATCTCAGCTGCCTTCTCCCAGCTAGAATCACTGTGCTTCAGTCCAGCCTGCCTGAGCCGATGTGGCCTCTGGGAGTTTCTCTGTAACTAGGGTGTCAGGACTATGGTTGTGGTCCTCCCAGGCTACTCTCGGGGAGGGGAGCATCTCAGGATCAACCTGTGCCTCTCTGTCAGAAGCTCTGTGGTCTGGTGCAGCCCACTTGCTTGGGTAGCACACAATAGTCCAGAAGCGCTTCACTGCTCCTGGTGTAGATCTCAACACCCTGGACTGTGGCTGTAGACTGGGTACCCTGCCAGAGTAAGCACAGGCAGGAAGTTCCAATATGGAGTTCCTGCGAATCTCAGCCGCTTTTTCCCTGCTGTGTTCCAGATCAGCCTGCCTGGGTCGGTGGGGCTTCCAATAGTCCTTCTGTAGCTAGGGTGTCAGGACTGTGGCCATGGTCCTCCCACGTCACTCTCAGGCGAGTCTCAGAGCCAGCCTGTGCCTTTTAGACAGAAGCTCTGTGAACTGGTGCAGCACAGTTTCTCTGGCTGCCCACAATGGTCCAGAACTGCTTCACTGCTCTAGGCTGAGACAAAGATGCTGTACCCTGAGTGCACAGCAGAGAGCCCAACCATAGGACTGAGTGCGGGGGAAAAGGGTGATAGGGAGTCCCAATATATAGTTTATATCCTGTCCAAGCACACTTGGGCTCAGGGAAGCTCAGTGCCTGCCAGTATGATCGATCCCCAGTTACCGGTCAGCCAGATGCCACCATGCTGCAAATCCCAGGGATTGCCCTCAGTCTTACAGTAGTAGCTCTGCTGGTCTTCTCCTTGGTGTCAGAATGCCCAAACAGAAGCTGTGGACTCAGGAAACTGAGGAGGGCCTCTGTTTGGAGGTGGAAAGCACCAGCTGGCTTCCTGAGATGTTCCCATCTGCCAGGCTCTTCCACTGCAGTGGGGAGCGCACTGTCTCCTGGCAGGAAGCATTCAGTGTTCTGTGTCTGGTGTTTCTGTTCTTCCAGTGTCTATATTTCCAGTGCACAATTCTTTATTGTCCCTGCCTTTTCTGGGAAAGCCCAGATAGACTTGTGCCTCACAAACTGCCATTCAGCAGGAGTATATCTCTGTGATGGTCCAGTCGGTCTTCCTGACGATCAAAATGTGTCAAGCCCCAGAAGTTACTTCTTATTAAATTTATTCACATGGGAGTTTGAGTGTGTGCATGCTGTGTATGTATGATGCATGCATGTTTTAGAGGACAATCTATGGGAATCACTTCTCTCCTTCCACCATGTGGGTCCTGGAGATTAAACTCAGGTAGTCAACTTGGTGGCAAGTACCCTTATACATCTGAGTCATCTTGTTGGCCTTAATAAAAATAGGTCCTAATATTCCTAAGACATCTGGAATTGGATGGGAATGTCTATATTAAATTAGTTGATAGTACTCAGACCTATGGTAGGAATGATCACATATGTTCAGATATGCACACTCTCACACACATGGACACCCACACAGATCATTTCATACAGCACTACCTAGTCAAAAGTCCTAATTAGAGCTCTTTGGGTTCCCTTTTGCTCCTTAGAATTCCCGGTGAGCTGTTGACATCTCTACTCAGGCCATGCTCAGGGATGCTGGCACAGATCACCTTCCCAGCATGCTTGCATTTACAGAGAATCCAGCCACAGTTTAAGCACCTTGCAGAACCAGACACATCTCTTCAGTTCCTCTGAAGAGATGAAATTGTGATTCCATCTCAGGCCAACAAAATAATTTCTCACTCTGTACAAACCAAAGGCTTGGCTCGTACCTTCAACTAAGTGATATTAGGAATAACGTCAGCTAAATACGCTTAATAACAGGAACATGTACCATGGGAGAAAAACCAGGGGTCAATTTGAGCGGCTTAGATTTTAATTATGAACTAGGAGGATGGAGTAGTGAGTGACACACTTGCTGAATTTGGACCCATATCACTCATATAAAACCCTGGTGAGCATAGCTGCCAACCAGTGTTCCCAGAGCTCAGGAGGTAAAGATAAGGGCTCCCCACACTGGGTACACTCTGCTTCCAGTCAAGGATCCCTGTCTCAGTATATCAACAGGAAGAAGTGTGATCAAGAAGACTCCAGATGTTGACCTCTGGCCCCTCCACACATGCATACATGGACATTAACACTTAGACACATATATGCCCAAGTGCAAGAGCACTCATACACAAGTGCACACACCACACACATAAACATGCAGACAAATTTTGGGGTCATACATTTGTCTTTTGTTTATAGGGAAAGCAACTTCTTGAAAACAGTCACTGGTAAATATCATCAGAAGAACTAAATGTGGTTCCTGGGGATTGTGTTTCACACCTGCTCATTTGGAAGAGGCCAGAGAGTGACAAAGAAACTTTTCATTTCCATTTTATTTGTTTTATTTAATTTTTAAAAGTTCAATGCCATAAAAGAAATTTATCACCCAAGTGTCCTTTGCTCCTCTTAATGAAATGCAATATAAATCTTATTTTAGCTGTACTGAAATTGTTCTATATCCTTGTGGAAGATCATTAAATCCTAATTAACTTTTAGGTTATTTTTAAATCACAGAATAAAGAAAAATCATTCCATATATATAAGAAGCATTGGATTTCCCATAACACTTTCAAAGTCAAGAATATAGAAAATAAAACATACAAATATCATTTATTTATGAAAAATTACACTATAAAAATTAAATTAAGATACATATATGAAAATATATATGAAAGTTCAGTAAATGAATTTACCCTATTTACAATAAAAATGACAGGTTGGTTCATTAGAATATAATTAATTCTCTTTTTAATCATCAGTACCACCTGTAAAAATAGAAAAGCATCAGAACTCAAACACACAATTCACAGAAATAGGCAACTGACCCTAGGCACTGGACATTGATATCATGTACAATTTTTAAAAATTATTTGTGTGGGCAGAGAAAAATTTTCCATTTCAATTAGCAAGGATAAGATAATAAGACTTATTGCTGAGAAGCAAGTGAAGAATTCAAGACTTCTTCAATCAATGAGTTGCTTAATCTTATTTTATTGGTACATCAAAACTGTACCTACACAGGAAGCACCAATTGTAGACTGTTCGAATCAAGGTAGCTATCTATCTGCTCACACACCGACCACTTATTTGTAGTGAAACACTCAAAATGCTTTCTGCTAGTTTTCACAGAATAACACCAATGGTTTATCTATAATCATCTTATTGTGGAGAACATTTTTTTCTCCTAAGTGTGATTTGGTGACCATTGGCCAAACACTCTCTCTTCTTCTCCTGTACCCTTCTCAACATCTACTAAATTCTCATGCTGTTTATCCATAGTTTAAATTCTTGCTGTTGCATGGCTGAACTAAGCTACCAAGCTTCCTACTGGGGTTCTAACACGTTCCCTTGAACTTGCAAAGCTAACTGTAGTTAGTGAACACACTGGCTCTCAAAGCGGTGTGCTTCCCAACAAATAGGAAACAAATTAACTGCATTTATTCTATGTGTTTTCTTCAAAAATTACTCTTGTCATTAGGTTATTCTTCTATTTCATCAAAACCATCTTTGTCTTTTCAAAATCATTTTTTCCAAAGTGTTCAAATCCCTAGCATAGAAAGAATTAAAAATATTTAACTGAGAGATAGACGAGAGGGGAGGAAGACAGGAGGGGGAAGGGTGAGAATGAGGCAGACAGGAAAAGGAGTGGGAGAAGAAGACAAGAAGGATGACTGAGTGAGAAGATGACCATCTGGAGAGATCAAAAGATGGGTGAACGGTGGGTGGAAAGATGAGTGTATGATGGGTGGATGGATGGATAAATAATTGGATGGGAGGTTTACAAATAACTGAATAATCACATGTGGTTCACTGTACTCATGTCCTCATTCAAAGTTCATCTCTTCTAAGTTTGGAAAAATAGATGAAAACAAATTCTGATTTTAAAAGGAAATACTAGAAGTCAGGCATAGAATATTAATGTTAACTCTGTTGTAAAAGTATTCTCAGCTCCTTTATTTGAAAGTTAATATTGAAATAACACTTTAAAAATAAAATCAGTAATAGCTATATTTTTCTTTTCACTTTAAAATATCTTCTGTGGTTAAAAAAATGCAAATACTTTCAACATATAGAATTTCATTTATTTAACTAGGGTCCAAGTGGAGTTATATATTAATAAATCTCCAAATCCATTTATATCTCAGTTCACAATGTACTTAAACATAATATATCAGGTTTTGAGTATTTTGATGACTTTTCAAATATTAAAGGAATTTAAAGTTTTCTATAGAAAGAACAGTCAATACTCTCTAAAATAAACCATAAAAATGCAGGCAACCTTTGGATGCTCATGGGCATAGTTTATGTGACCTTGAAAAAAATATAGCCAATGTACCTTTCAGGATGATTTATTAAGGGTTATTGTTACAGTGTTCGATATGGTTCAGTACTGAACTGGTATACCGATCACCGCTCTCCACTCTGTCTTAGTTCTATCATGTGCTTTTATTTACCTCCTGAGGCACAAACATCTTAATTGGTTTAGAGAGGCTTGAACTCTCTTTTATCAATGACAGATTTCGTCAAAATGGAGTTATCCCAGTAGCTACAGTCCAAGAACTGGAAAAAAAAAATCATGATCTGTTTAGGATTTTCAAGATTTAAGACTTAGAAACCAACAGTATAAAAACCCAAATAAATCTCGGAAAGTTGAGACTTATAACTGCATATATACACATTCACCATCTTAAAAGTCCCTAAAATGACTGTGTGGACACATACATGACCTGTGTCTATATTTACACACTGTATCTGTGTGAAAATGCAGCTGTTTTATCAGTAAAGTGGGTTATTGGCTCCAGGAACCCTGAGATAACGCTTAAGTTCCTTGCTTAAAATATTATAGTATGGACTGGAGAGACGACTCAGCAGTTAAGGGTGAAAACTGCTCTTGCAGAGGACAAGAGTTCAGCTATAAAAAATCAGCATCAGAAAGCTCACCGCAACCTCTAGCTCTAGCTCCAAGGGAATAAGGACACCCTTTTCTGTCCTCTGTGGGCAATGCACTCACATACTCTAACCCCACCCCACACATCTAAAAATGGAAAGGGAAATAAATCTCTTTTAAAATTGTAGTATTTTCATATAACCTAAACACATGTCCCAATACACTTTTAATATTCTGGAGAGCATAAAATAACTATACGGTGTAAATAAACCATAAGTAGCCAACACTAAATGTTTTAAGAATAAGAAGGAAGTATCTATATATGCAATACAGAGCAATCTTTAAAAGAAATTTCCATTTGTGCAACCAACACATAAGGCCAACTATATACTTATATAAACCAAGTTCATATATATATGTATATATATACATATATATAACTCAAATAGAATTTGAAGAAATGTTAATCTGTATGAAGTAAGTCAGACAGTCCATAAAAATTTGTAAAATGATGATTAAGCTACATAGCTTTTAATCCTAACTTTGAGAATGTAAACAAACCTTCCTTGAACTTCTCCTACTTTATTTTGTTAATAGGCTTCTTGCCAAATTAACCACACATTAAATTTATGAAGCATAGTAGTAAATTTTGAAATGATTTATAGTTATAGCAAATTTTCCTAGCTGCATAAACTCAATGGTACATTATTTTAATGGGACTATATTACTTTAAGTATCCATTTTACATTGTTATATTATTTATTAACAATACCCATGAAATAATTTGCTATGTCACAGAAATTGTATTTACTTAGTATGTTTTAGTTCCATACAGATATCACTATTTCAAAACCAGGAGCTAACTGTGAAGTTGTTTTTCCAAAAAGCCAAACATCTCTTGTCATATAAAATAAATACTTACCAGAGTGATAGACATTCTCTTTCTTTGTAAGTTTCTTTTTAAGTTTTGTTTTATTGGAATAAGAATAATTGGCATGAAGTCTACTCTTTGAACAAATATCCAAATGTAGAATGCAATATTATAAGGAAAATAACAAGTGTTGTGGAGGGTGTCGAGACCCATTGTACACTTGCTGTTGGGGGGATTGCCAAATGATGCAGCTGCCATGAAAAAAATACTGTGGGGTTTCCTTAAGCACTTGAGAATAGAACAGCAATCCCATGTTCTAGCTGTCTCAGAGAACTGAAATCGAGATCTTGAAACCATGAACACTACTCATAATAGCCAAAATGTGAGAACAATAGAAATGTCCTATGACACATTGAAGGCATACTTTTATACTATTTTATTTGTGTTTTTTTTTAATGCCTCTACCTCCCTTCCAACCCACCGACCTAAGGTAGTGGAGAAAGGTTAGCAGAGACATGGGATGTAGACCTTTCTAGACCTAGTTCCTTAGGGGTTTACATGAAGGGTATGGATAATGGACCCTCATAATAGTTACTAAGTATTTTCTTTATACTCTCAGGATTCCAGCAGTCCAGTCAAGCAGGAACCAGCAGCAATGGGAGAAAGCAGCAATCAGCAGCAGCAAACTCAGAGCGTTCTCTGGAGTAGCATGACTCCAAGCGAAGCAAATCAATAAGCAGGGAAGCTAAGCAAAGTGATGTCTTTCTGTTTTGGGGCTCCCATTTATACCCTCCCAGGATCCACACAAGAATGTTTTCCAGCTGACAAAAACCATGCCCCCTGCAAGAGGCAGTTTCCAGCTGACAAATATCACTCACTCTCACATGAGTCTGTTGACAAAGATCATGCGCCTTCTCATGAGTCTGTTTTCAGCAGTGGATAAAGCATTTCCACATCCCACACTTGGGACCAAAAGAAAAACTCATTCATCTAACACAATCAAGTTTTTAAATAAATCAAAACTTCCACTATACCACATGATTGGCTGTCACTTTTACCAAGCAGTTTGACAATAGGCACACACATGAAAACCAATACAGACCAAATCAAGCTGCTCCAATCATCCTATTGCAAAGGGACACAGTTCTCCTTTATTCTCAATTCCAATGCAATTGGCAATATATAAATTCAGTGAGCATGTAGCACATATAGAAGGTAAAGTGAATTGCTGAAAGTGGATAGTAGCTATCCTCTTCCAACAAATCTTCAGTCTAGGATCAGTAAGTTTCCTTTGTAGACTTCAATTGTGGACATTTTATTGCCCTTTCCAATATGGACTCATTTTTTTAAATCTCTCTTGTATATCAAACTGAGCAAAAGCTCCCAAGAATCACTGATGTTGACCTTCATGTGTCCCCCTTGGAAATGCAGAGGAGGTTCATTCTAAAGACAAACAGTATCTCAGTTCATCTAGTCTTGTTACAAATAACACTGCTTTTTTTTTTTTTCAGTGAGTTGGTAACAGAAATCATTTTCTTTCTAAACTGCATGTAGGTAAAAAGGTAAGGTCATTTCTGCAATACAACATGAAGGGTACAGATAATGGACCCTCATAATAGTTAGTTACTGAGTATTTTCTTATATCCACTGTATTTACCTAGACTTCAATGCACTAAATACATGTGCACATTTGGCAGGCACACACACACACACACACACACACACACACACACACACGGTGGGGGGGGGAGGAGAGAGAGAGAGAGAGAGAGAGAGAGAGAGAGAGAGAGATTCTCACATGAGAAGATACATTTTCAGTAGCTAAATCAATCACATATTCACAAAATGCCTACTCTATGCTCACCTGTGTGCCCAGGCATTATGAAACATGCACAGACTTCTGCTCCTCCTAAGCAGCACTAAGTGACATGATTTGAAAGACAAGATTCAACTGCAAAACTACATCAAACAAAAAAGGAACATGCTGCTTGAAATCCTACATGTCCTAGTCACAACCAGGGGACCTGCAGACTTTTCTGCAGCACACACCATCAAACCTAGGACCTTGAACACTCTAGGCATGCTCTTTGAAATTTAAGCTACACCCCCCAACACTTATGGTCAGCAAATTTTATGTAAAAGGCTACATAATAAGTATTTTAGTCTTTGTAGAATATTAAGCTCTGGTCCAATCTACTCAATTTTACTTATCTGCATAAGTAGCCTAAGATGATCCTGAATGAACAGATATGTTTGTTTCAGTGAAATTTTATTTATAAAACAGGCAGTGGTCTGCAAATGAGCTGGAAAGATAGTTGACTGTCACCAGGTCTTGTTTGTATGGTTTGTTGTTGATGTTGTTGTTATTGTTAGGTTAGCAACATTTTTAGAAAAGAAATTATTTTATTAAATTCTGTTATGAATTGCAAGATGACTCAGAAGGTAAAGGTGCCTGCAGCCAGGCCTAATGATCTGAGTTTGCTGCCTGGAACCCAGGTGGCTTTTAAATTTCACAAGGTCTCATATGTTGATATGAGTAGCTTTATTTCCTGAGCTACTGGAGTCTAATTCAGAAACTTCTTACCAATGCCTGTGTCCTACCATATTTTCACTACTTTTCATCTAGAATTTTTAGAGTTTCAGTTCTTACATTAAGGCTTTCAATCCATTTGGAGTAGAGGTTTGTACAAGACAAAAGATTAGGATCTGGTTTTATTCTGCATTTGAATAACCCAGAAGGAGTTTTTGTTGCTGGTTTTTCTAACTATTCTTTGAGAATGTACTATATGCATGAGATGTATTTTGATCACATTTACTGTCAACTTCTCCTGTGTATCCAGTGTTACCAGGACCAAATATTAAAGAAGTAGTCGTGTTTCCAGCGAATGTTTTCAGGATCTTTGTGAAACGCTTTGTGAAAATCTTTGTAATTGGTAAAGCTGTGTAGGTTTATGCCTTAGTTTTATGCTCCCATTCCTTGAATTACATGCCTGTTTTCATGAACGTGCCATGCTGTTTCTATTACCTTTGCTTTGTAGTCTAACTTGAAATCAGGTATGGTGATAACTCCAACATTACTATTTTTTGCTCAAGGTTTGGCTATCTGAGTTTTTGTATGTGTCTAACAAATTTTAAAGATTGTTTCTTTGTCTTTGAAGAATGATATTAGAACTTTGATAGGGATTGCATTGAATATGTGGACTGCTTTTAGTAAGATGACCATTTTCACAAAATTGATTCTTCCAATCCGAGAACATAAGAAGTCTTTATATCTTCTAGTGTTTCAACTTAATATCTCTCTTGAGTGTTTTAACATTTTCATTATAGGGTCCATTCGTTTCCTTGTCTAGCTTTATTCCAATGTATTTTTAAGGTAATTTTGAATAGTATTGTCTCCATGCCTTCTTCCTCAACATGTTTCTTATTGGTATATAGGAAGACTACATAATTTTCTAAGCTAATTTTATATCCTGCTACTTTATTGAAAGGGTTTAGTGAAGGTTTTTCTATTGACAAAAATGGTGCTGTTTGAGAATAATATAATAATACAATTGCTAAATGTTTAGCAAAACATAGAATTAGCTAAAATCTATTGATCCATTATAGTAATTTCAAAAGTGAAACACCTGGACATATCATCAGCTACATCTTTAATGCTGAATTACCAACCAATTTTCATGAAAACCAGAGGAAAACTAAACACATGTATCTCTGTCTTTCCATGGGAACTGCCTTTCTCAGTAACTAAATGATCCTAGGTCATGATGGAGTACTTCCAACTAATCCTATGACAGTAAAAATTAATTAAAAAGGAGCCATTATTCTGTAATATCTAATGAAATTATATATTCAGGCAGCAATTACAAATTGGCTTTAGGGCCATGACATGAGTGGGAATTGGATGCATGATGCCAAAAGACATGGCATGGATCTTCTCAAACTTGTAAAGGAAAATGCTAATGTACAATGAGGGAAGAAGGCCATTTCTAACACTCAGTGCTTTTCAGTGACCATAGAACAAATGATACATTTCCTGATGTTATGCAGTGTGCACAGCACTTTTCATGCTGTCTACTATAATACTTACTTAGCCTAATCAAGATTTTAGGACCAAATTCCAGGGAACAGAAACTGCAAGGTATTGAGTTGTAAGTTCAATAACACTGTGAGAAAGAAATGGGACAATGTCCTAGGAGGTTGAGTATTCCTCTCAACGTAAGTCTCTATGTTATGAAGTGACTTTTGATCAAATGAGAGTTTTGTGAGATACGACAACCAGATGGACTGGCTGACGCTGGACTCAATAATGCTTGTTGTAGCCAACTACACACACACAGGTGTGTGTGTGTGTGTGTGTGTGTGTGTGTGTGTGTGTGTGTGTGTG
>CAJQZJ010009351.1:7230273-7240318 GCA_907164525.1 Lophiomys imhausi | reverse complement strand
TGTGTGTGTGTGTGTGTGTGTGTGTGTGTGTGTGTGTGTGTGTGTGTAAGTGCACACATATCAATGCTGCAGTATATGTAGAGAGGTCAGAGGACAACTATATGGAGTCTGCTCTCTCTTTCCACCTTTACATGGATCACAGTGATCAAACTCAATTCAGTAGGCTTGACAGCAAACACTTTTACCCACTGAACCAGGCTGCCAACCAAGTACTTTTTATGGTATTCAAAACACGGGAAATGAGGAGCAAGTATCAAGCATATCAACATGGTATTTATTCTGTGGACAAGTTACCAATTTTCTATAACCATAATTCTTTCCTATTTGGGATTTACTTGTTCTTTTTTTTTTTTTTTTTTTTTTTTTTTGGTTTTTCGAGACAGGGTTTCTCTGTGTAGCCCTGGCTGTCCTGGACTCGATTTGTAGACCAGGCTGGCCTCGAACTCGCAAAGATCCGCCTGCCTCTGCCTCCCAAGTGCTGGGATTAAAGGCGTGCGCCACCACTGCCCGGCTACTTGTTGTTCTTAAGCTTCGTTGTCTAATAAATGCAGAATCGCATCAAGGGAAATCCTACCCACTAACAAAAGAAAAAAATCTATCTTTTATAGTAGCTGCATCAAATCGACAGATTTACACTGAGAGCAAGTGAGATGGCTCACGGGTTAAGCTGGTTGCCACCAAACCAGGTGCCATGAGTTTGACCCCAGGGCCCAGAAGATGGAATGAAGGAATTTATTATTCCTTCAAGTTGTCCTCTGAAATCCACACCCACAAGTGGATGTACACAGAGAGAGAGAGAGAGAGAGAGAGACAGACAGAGACAGAGACAGAAAGAGAGAGAGATCCAATAACTAAATGAAAAACTAAATAGTAAAAATTTACCAGCCATCACATGCTAAAGCACTAAGAAGTTTGAAAGCAAGATGATCTTTTACCTTCAAGGCTATGGGGCCTTTTGTGTTGGGCCTTTCCCAGGATATACCACAGCAGAAGTTCCATGAGAGGGGCAAAATATATTGAAATGTATGTTGAGTATTAATATTTGTTATCAATGCTAACAAATACAAATTAGTATTAATATGTTTTAAGGGGTACAAGGTAATCTGCTAAATAACTCATTAAATTTTACATTTTATGTGGAAACTGGTATAGCAATGTAAACAAAAATGTTTACTTAAAGTTACTAAACAAAAGTGATAAACATGACTAGAAGAGTCACCATTCCATTCATTTTTATCAATGTATACTTTTGATCAGAAGTGCACACCATCAGGGGCTGGAAAGGTGGTCAGTGGTTAAAAGCACATGATGCTCTTCTAAGACACCCAAATTTTGTTCCCAGCACGCAAGTCAGGTGACTCACAATGACCTGTAATTCCAGTTCCAGGGGATTGGATGTCCTCTTCTAGCCTCTACTCACACCTGCACCCACATGACATTCACACACACACACACACACACACACACACACACACACACACCAAGATAAATTTATAAGTTTTCAAAAAATTGGACACTTTTGGAAATTTTTCCTAAAATATGAAAATACAAAGACAAATTAAAGCAACTAAAACACCAAAATCAAAGAGGATTTGTTCTAGGACTACAGGAAGGTCTTAATTTAATGTATTATTTTCAATTATATGATTTTTGAGCAGTCACATTACCTAGTTAGCATGAAAAGACACTTTCTTGACTTAAAAAAGAACATGACAAATCAGTATCAAAGTTTAGAAGTTTTCTGTATGTTTTCTACATGAATAGTACTATCATCTAACTTAATCACGTGAATTAGATAAATTAATATTAATAAACCACTTATAATCTTGATTGATATACAATCAAGATTATAAGTGGTTTATTGTTGATATGTTCTTTTAGTTTTTTTTATACTTGAAAATGTTAAAAATAAATAAATAAAAATAAAAGCATTCTTAGGAGATTACACCAAATAAGCCAGTGACCAGATTCACTCCATGGGCCACAATTTGCCAACTTCCAATCCAGAAGAACTCTATTACAAACAAAAAAAGAATTTCCATTACAATTAAGACAGGATTCTGAGAAGACTGAAGAGCAAGAAGCATTCAAAAGTGCCCAACCATTACAAGGGCAGGTTTCGCTGATGAAAAACATTTTGAATCACCAGAATTCACTGAAGGAGGCAACTTCTGGGAAATGTCTTAAACAGTCAGCTCTGGACTCAATAGGAACTACTTCACCCCTAAGACCAGGAGAGGCATCTCTGCTTGCATTCCTAGAGCAACCTGAACACAGCTTGTGGCCGCGAACATTACCCTTTCTGCAGATGTACGGGACCTATGACTGCTCCATCAATTACTGCTACTGATGACAGATCAGGCAAATGGGCGGGTGGCCTCTGTGGTTAGCGCGCCGATGGATGATATTGTAAGCCAGTTGCCTCACTATTGATGTCCCGGGAATTAGAGTGCTGGTTCCCATCCCCCCAACCTTGGCTGTTTTCTTCTTTTGCAGAAGCTGAATATTAAGTCCAATGCAGCAATATATATGGGGAAAATTAGGAAGTGACTATACATGCCCATGGAAAGAGGATGAACTGACTTTACACAAGATCACATATTATTTCAAAGCTGTGAAGAACCGGGCAATTGTCATACCACATAAAAATTAATTTGAGTTGAATCACAGTTATAAATCTGAAAATTTTATATTTTTATTTTATTTATATAATATATACTTATAAAACAATATATTCGCGGCCAATGGCAGGAAAGATTTTTAAAACATGAGAAGTATTAATGACAAAAATAACTTAAGTATAGTTAAAATTTAAAATAGTTATTTATCAAAAGGCATTAGGAAACTAAGAAACTATGAAATTGTGCATTTAAAACTGAGTAGAGAGTCTTTTGGCTGGAATTTATTCTTTTTTTTTTTTTTTTTTGGAGTTACAGACAATTGTAAGCTGCCATGTGGGTGCTGGGAATTGAACCCACATCCTCTGGAAGATCAGTCAGTGCTCTTAACCACTGAGCCATCTCTCCAGCCCTAAAATATATACTTAGTGCATATATCTGAAAAGAATTAACAACCAAGAATTACTAAAGGAGTCCAATAAATCAACCAGAAAAGAATGTGATCCATCTGGATTTAAAAGGAACAAAAAAGTTGAAGAAATAGCAGTAATACCAATATCGATTGTCAATAGGCAAAGTAAAGTTTCTGAGAATAATTAGTCATGAGTGAAAGGGATATTAAAGACAAGTTCCCCATTCTTAGCCTCAAAATGTAGAAGCTCAAAGAAACAGCCAAAATTAAAGACTGCCAACACCCGCTGGTTTTAAGGGAAGAATAAACACGTTACTCGTGGGCAGGAGGACAGCTCAGCTGGCAAAGCACTTCCTGGCCTGGAAGCATGAAGTTCATAGCACTATGTATCTGTAAACCCAGTGCTAGGGAGGCTGAGGCAAGTGGATCCTTAGGACACGAAGATGAGCTAGCTCAGCCTACTTGGTGAGCTTCAGGCTCGTGAGAGACTGTCTGGGGCTAGGCGATGGGGAGGGCTGCAGGAATAGATAGCTTCCGAGAGGCAACACCCAAAGTTGTCCTCTAGCCTCCTCCGTAAGTGTGGCACCAGTAACCACACACCTCAAACATGCACACACACACACACACACACACACACACACACACACACACATCCACACATACGCCTGCTGGAAAATAAAAGCAAACACTCATGCAATGTTAAGGAAGCGTGAGGTGAGCAGCCCCTTTGACAGTTTCGCATAAAGTTAAAGTTACTTGCTACATTTCAACAATTTTATTGTTTGATGTTTAGCCACAAAAATAACAGGAGAGAAATCAGTCCTAAAACCCCAAATCCAGAAGCAACAGCATGGGGAACATTTTATAGTACGTCAGCATCAGAGAGCACTTTGCAAAGAAGAAGCCACATAGGTGAAACGCAAACGATTACGATTAAAGGGCAGACACTTGTCATTCCATCTACGTTGGTGCTGTAACAGCCGCATCAGCTTTCAGCGGTACAGAGCAGAAGAGCACTTGTTTTCCAGGCTCTAGATCAGAAAAAAAAAAATAACCTGAGTTTTCATCGGGGCTAGTTCATTTCTGCTGCTGTACGACAACAGGCTGGGTCATTTATAAACAACGGGACTCTGTTTCTTGCCCATCTGGAGGCAACAGCAGAGTCAGGGTTTGGTGGAAAATGTTTCTTTCTGTCTTCAAATGCAGAATTCTCACAACAAAGAAGAAACCTACACTGTGTTCACACTGGGAGCAAATGTGCTCCCTTCAGTGCAGTTTAAAAGGGGTATTTATCCCAGTCATGTGACAGAGTCCCAGCGCCCCACCTCCTGATAGCCCAACAGTAGTTTAGGAATACATGAATTTCAGAGAGGCATGTTCAGATGGCAGCAAAGTCTAAAGCTAAGCCAAAAAATATCATCAGTTTTCCATCTTGACACATCCCTTTTTTTTCCTCTTCTGTCCTGCAGCTCCTTTGACTTTCTCTTCAGGGTTTGCAGAGATATCAAATCTACTCACAGCACAGTCAGCCACACACTGGACACAGGTTTCCTATGCAGATTCCTCAGTGGAGAAGGGGACATGGATTACTACACCTTAAAGAGAGTCAAAGCAATGCACACCCTGACTTCCCTTCAGTGATCAGGATTGTTGTTTTTCTGGGATTCCATGACCCAGTTTCCACAGATGCCCTGGGCTTCTTCAGTAATAGGAATTTGCCTCAAATGCTCTTTTCTCACTCTTTCCTCTGTGTTCCCCTCCGTCCTTCCTCTTCCTCCACCTTGATTTCAAGCACACTTCTCCCTTGGAAAGAACAATGACTCTGTAGTCATGATGGAGAGAAGAGATCACACTTGAATAACTCGCCTAGACAAAGGAAGGAGTGAGTTCAGACATACACTCTGGAGAGTTAAGCAATACAATGAGAGGGAGGATAGACCATCTTACTGGGGAGAAAGGGGGTGCTTTTCTTGGGAACCTGTGTGTCAGGACTGAGGGTGAGCTGCAGACAAGCAGACCCTGCTGGGAAGTCCAGTCTACCTTGAAAGCAGGTCAGACTCTGAAATTTGTCTGAGATGACTCCTGATGGTAGAGCTCCCAGGTATCTGGCAAAATCCATTCTTAGGGGCTGAGGAGATGGCTAGGTAAGTGAGATCATTCATTGCACAAGCCTGAGTGTGATCCTTGGAACCAATGGGAAAAAAAATGCCTGGTACCATGGCATGGATCTGTAGTACATGCACTCCCACAGCCAGATGGGAAGTGGAGTGCTCCTGGAAGTTAGATGGCCAATGCTGTGGTAGATAGATAGCAAAGCAGAAAAACTATAATGATCCTGACTCAACCAAACAGGAAGAGAGAACCAATTCCCGACATTTGTTCTCTGACTTTCATAAGAATGTCATAGCACGGGTGGGCCAAGATGGTGGCGACCTACACTGACGCATTTTGAACGGGGGGGGGGGGGAAGAGCCATAAAAAACACAGAGTTACTGGGCACTATGCAAAAACCGGAGGGGCTAGACCCCCCCCCCCAGAACACTCACAGCGCCCAAGGGACTGTTAAAAGTCCCAGGGCAAGGCTCTCTCCCCATCTCTCACAGCCACTAAACCCGGGATTCGGGACCTCCCATTTGGAGAGGCACCTGGTAAGATCAATCCCAACTTACAGCAGACAGAATCAGGGTTCACTTGGCCATAGATCACTGGCCTATTGGGCTCCCCACACATCAGGTTGAACTTATACCCACTTAAAAAACTTTGCGAGATAGTGGAAGGCTTAGCAAGGAACAAATAGGGGGCTCAGCGGGTGGTCCGCAGCCTCTCATGAAGCGGAGGGTGGGAGGTTCCAAGAGAGTGCGGGAAGCTGGGAACACAAAGGCGGGCGGGGGGGGGGGGGGAATCCCGCACACTCCCGGTAGTGCAGCTGGGGAGGGAGCACGGCTGGCAGGGCCAAATCCCCGCGAACACACGGCAGGTCATCTGGGGAGAGAGACAGGCATGGGCAGGGCCAGGGATCCGTGCACCCAAGGCTGAGCTGCTGGGATGAGAGGTCCACTCAGGCAGCCGGAGGATCCGGGGCTTGGGGTACCCACGGGACCCGTGGCGGTGCAGACAGGAAGGGAATCAGGCTCAGAGTCCAGCGTGGCGAGAAGACTAGAGAGAAACCAGAAATCGGGTCCATAGCTGTATCCTGGAAAATCCAGACATATTAGGTGTGGAGCCAGACCCTGTCAGCCTCCATGACGACAAACAAAGCCCACAGAATCTGTGCCTGGGCAAACAGGCCCATACTATCAGAACCATTACAGGCTGATAACTCAGAGTGCAACATAGGGAAGTCTGAACTGGGAGCAGTGAAACAACCCTGGTCCATTACTCACAACCTGGGAATAGGCTGCACCAGCTCACAGTGCCTCAGGCGATTAAAACCACAGTGACCTTGAAATCCCCCTGTAAGCAACAACAGATAGCCAAGTAACTCGTCCCCTGCACCAATCATCCACTATGGTTCCAAGCACAGAAAACAGACAGCTAAATGCATCCAATGGTGAAAGGTCAAAAAAAAAAAAAAAAAGTACAAATCAAGGAATTATGAATCCAACAAAGCAGAATCATCCCACTTCATCCAATTCGGATGACCACACCAACAGAAACACATGAAAACATTGACAATTCTGCATTATGGAAAGTGATAGAGTCCCTGCAAGAAGAACTTAAATCTATGAAGGAATTCAAAGAAGCCACAATTCTACAAATCAAAACAAGGAACAACACCATTAAAGAGCTCCAAGCCAAGGTGACAGAGCTTGAACAGGAAAAGGAAAAAGCCATGAAAGATTTTCATACAAAAACAAGCAAGCTGGAGAAGGAAATGTACAAAACGAACAAAACCATACAAGACATGAAAATAGAAATAGAAACAATAAAGAAAACACAGTCAGAGTTAAAAGAGGAAGTGGAGAACCAAGGGAAGAGAACAGGAACTACGGATGTGAGTATCAACAATAGGATGCAAGAGATGGAAGACAGGATCTCAGGCATGGAAGATTCAGTGGAAGAAATCAGTACAACATCCAAAGAAAATGAGAAGGCTAAAAAATCTCTCACCCACAACATCCAAGAAATCAGGGACTCAATGAAAAGACGGAACCTAAGAATTATAGGTATAGAGGAAAGAGAGGACTCCCGACTCCAAGGTCCAGGAAATATCTTCAATAAAATCATAGAGGAAAACTTCCCAAACCTGAAAAAAGAGATGCCAATAAAAATCCAAGAGGCTTACAGAACACCAAACAGATTAGACCAGAAAAGAAACTCCTCTCGCCACATAATAATAGAAACTCCTAATGTACAGAACAAAGAAAGAATATTAAAAGCTGTAAGAGAAAAAGGTCAAGTCACATACAATGGCAGACCCATCAGAATTACACCTGACTTCTCCCCAGAAACGTTAAAAGCTAGAAGGGCCTGGTCAGATATACTACAAGTCCTGAGAGATCATAGGTGCCAAGCCAGACTACTTTACCCAGCAAAACTCTCTATCAACATAGATGGAGAAAACAAGATATTCCATAACAAAATCAAATTTAAACAATATCTACCCACAAACCCAGCCCTACAGAAAATCCTAGAAGGAAAATCCCAACCCAGAGAAGAAAACTCCACCCAAGAAAACAAAGGGAATAGAATACCCCTCAGCAACTAAACCAAGAG
The DNA here is from genome assembly GCA_907164525.1 of Lophiomys imhausi. Taxonomy (NCBI): domain Eukaryota; kingdom Metazoa; phylum Chordata; class Mammalia; order Rodentia; family Muridae; genus Lophiomys; species Lophiomys imhausi. The sequence continues at coordinate 7,232,572 of CAJQZJ010009351.1, read as the reverse complement.
GCACAGGACCACCACCTATACCAAACTAATGGGTAATAACAACCCCAGGTCACTAATATCCATCAACATCAATGGTCTCAACTCCCCAATAAAAAGACATAGGTTTACAGAGTGGATCCGCAAGCAAGACCCTTCCTTATGCTGTATACAAGAGACACATCTAACTATGAAAGATAGACACTGCCTCAGAGTAAAGGGCTGGGAAAAGGTTTTCCAAGCAAATGGACCCAGGAAGCAAGCTGGAGTAGCCATCCTAATATCAAACAAAACAGACTTCCAACTGAAGTTAATGAAGAAAGACAAAGAAGGGCACTATATACTCATTAAAGGGAATTTTCATCAAGTGGAAATTTCAATACTGAACATCTATGCCCCAAATACAAAGGCAACTACTTTCGTAAAAGAAACACTTCTAAAACTTAAAGCGCACGTCGATCACAACACATTAGTAGTGGGAGACTTCAACACCACACTCACAGCAAAGGACAGATCATCAAGACAGAAGACAAACAGAGAAATATTGAGTCTAACAGAGATCATGAACCAAATGGACCTAACAGATATCTACAGAACGTTTCACCCAAACACAAAGGAATACACCTTTTTCTCAGCACCCCACGGAACCTTCTCCAAAATCGACCACATAATTGGTCACAAGGATAGTCTCAATAGATACAAGAAAATTGAAATAACACCTTGTATCTTATCAGACCACCACGGAATAAAGCTGGTCTTCAACAGCAAAAGAATCAACAGAAAGCCTACACACACATGGAAATTGAACAGCTCCTTACTGGATGACCACTGGGTCAGGGAAGAAATAAAGAAGGAAACCAAAGACTTCTTAAAATCAAACGACAATGAAGACACAACATACCCAAACCTATGGGATACAATGAAAGCTGGGCTATGAGGAAAGTTCATAGCATTAAGTGCTTTCAAAAAGAAAATTCTGACAGCTCATATTAGTGAACTAACAGCTAATCTGGGTGAATTGGAAAAAAAAGAAACAAACACTCCCAAGAAGAGCAGAAGACAGGAAATCATCAAGCTTAGAGCTGAAATCAACAACGTAGAATCAAAAAGAACTATACAAAGAATCAATGAAACCAAGAGTTGGTTCTTTGAGAAAATCAACAAAATAGACAGACCCCTAGCCAAATTAACTAAAAGGAAAAGGGAAAGAACACAAATCAATAAAATTAGAAATTAAAAGGGAGAAATAACAACAGACATTGAGGAGATCCAGAAAATATTCGGGCATTACTTTAAAAATCTATATTCCACTAAATTTGAAAACCTAAGTGAAATGGACAATTTCCTCGATAAATTCCACCTACCAAATCTAAATCAAAATCAGATTAACAGCTTAAACAGCCCAATAACACCTAAGGAAATAGAAACAGTCATTAATAATCTCCCAACCAAAAAAAGCCCAGGGCCAGATGGCTTTAGTACGGAATTCTACCGGACCTTCAAAGAGGAACTAACACCATTACTTTTCAAACTCTTACACCACATAGAAACAGAAAGATCACTGCCAAACTCATTCTATGAGGCCACTGTCATTCTGATTCCTAAACCACACAAAGCCCCAACAAAGAAAGAGAACATCAGACCAATCTCCCTCATGAACATAGATGCAAAAATACTTAATAAAATACTAGCAAACCGAATTTAAGAACACATCAAAAGTATCATACACCACGATCAAGTAGGCTTCATCCCTGGAATGCAGGGATGGTTCAATATACGAAAGTCTATCAATGTAATTCACCACATAAACAAGATGAAAGAAAAAAAACACATGATAATCTCGCTAGATGCAGAAAAAGCATTTGACAAAATCCAACACCCCTTCATGCTAAAAGTTCTGGAGAGAACGGGCATACAAGGACCATACCTAGAAATAATAAAGGCAATATACAGCAAGCCAGTAGCCAACGTCAAATTAAATGGAGAGGAGCTTGAAGCATTTCCTCTAAACTCAGGGACAAGACAAGGATGTCCGCTTTCACCATATCTCTTCAATATAGTACTTGAAGTCCTTACTAGAGCAATAAGACAACTAAAGGAGATCAAAGTGATAAAAATTGGAAATGAAGAAGTCAAATTATCAATATTCGCAGATGATATGTTAGTATACATAAACGACCCCAAAAACTCCACCAAAGAACTCTTACAGCTGATAAACAACTTCAGCAAGGTGGCTGGATACAAAATTAACTAAAAAAAATCAGAAGCCCTTCTTTATACAACAAACAAATATACCGAGAAAGAAATAAGGGAAACAACCCCC
>CAJQZJ010009351.1:7205268-7229873 GCA_907164525.1 Lophiomys imhausi | reverse complement strand
GGGGGGGGGGGGGGGGGGGGGGCGAATCCCGCACACTCACGGTAGTGCAGCTGGGGAGGGAGCACGGCTGGCAGGGCCAAATCCCCGCGAACACACGGCAGGTCATCTGGGGAGAGAGACAGGCATGGGCAGGGCCAGGGATCCGTGCACCCAAGGCTGAGCTGCTGGGATGAGAGGTCCACTCAGGCAGCCGGAGGATCCGGGGCTTGGGGTACCCACGGGACCCGTGGCGGTGCAGACAGGAAGGGAATCAGGCTCAGAGTCCAGCGTGGCGAGAAGACTAGAGAGAAACCAGAAATCGGGTCCATAGCTGTATCCTGGAAAATCCAGACATATTAGGTGTGGAGCCAGACCCTGTCAGCCTCCATGACGACAAACAAAGCCCACAGAATCTGTGCCTGGGCAAACAGGCCCATACTATCAGAACCATTACAGGCTGATAACTCAGAGTGCAACATAGGGAAGTCTGAACTGGGAGCAGTGAAACAACCCTGGTCCATTACTCACAACCTGGGAATAGGCTGCACCAGCTCACAGTGCCTCAGGCGATTAAAACCACAGTGACCTTGAAATCCCCCTGTAAGCAACAACAGATAGCCAAGTAACTCGTCCCCTGCACCAATCATCCACTATGGTTCCAAGCACAGAAAACAGACAGCTAAATGCATCCAATGGTGAAAGGTCAAAAAAAAAAAAAAAAAGTACAAATCAAGGAATTATGAATCCAACAAAGCAGAATCATCCCACTTCATCCAATTCGGATGACCACACCAACAGAAACACATGAAAACATTGACAATTCTGCATTATGGAAAGTGATAGAGTCCCTGCAAGAAGAACTTAAATCTATGAAGGAATTCAAAGAAGCCACAATTCTACAAATCAAAACAAGGAACAACACCATTAAAGAGCTCCAAGCCAAGGTGACAGAGCTTGAACAGGAAAAGGAAAAAGCCATGAAAGATTTTCATACAAAAACAAGCAAGCTGGAGAAGGAAATGTACAAAACGAACAAAACCATACAAGACATGAAAATAGAAATAGAAACAATAAAGAAAACACAGTCAGAGTTAAAAGAGGAAGTGGAGAACCAAGGGAAGAGAACAGGAACTACGGATGTGAGTATCAACAATAGGATGCAAGAGATGGAAGACAGGATCTCAGGCATGGAAGATTCAGTGGAAGAAATCAGTACAACATCCAAAGAAAATGAGAAGGCTAAAAAATCTCTCACCCACAACATCCAAGAAATCAGGGACTCAATGAAAAGACGGAACCTAAGAATTATAGGTATAGAGGAAAGAGAGGACTCCCGACTCCAAGGTCCAGGAAATATCTTCAATAAAATCATAGAGGAAAACTTCCCAAACCTGAAAAAAGAGATGCCAATAAAAATCCAAGAGGCTTACAGAACACCAAACAGATTAGACCAGAAAAGAAACTCCTCTCGCCACATAATAATAGAAACTCCTAATGTACAGAACAAAGAAAGAATATTAAAAGCTGTAAGAGAAAAAGGTCAAGTCACATACAATGGCAGACCCATCAGAATTACACCTGACTTCTCCCCAGAAACGTTAAAAGCTAGAAGGGCCTGGTCAGATATACTACAAGTCCTGAGAGATCATAGGTGCCAAGCCAGACTACTTTACCCAGCAAAACTCTCTATCAACATAGATGGAGAAAACAAGATATTCCATAACAAAATCAAATTTAAACAATATCTACCCACAAACCCAGCCCTACAGAAAATCCTAGAAGGAAAATCCCAACCCAGAGAAGAAAACTCCACCCAAGAAAACAAAGGGAATAGAATACCCCTCAGCAACTAAACCAAGAGGCACAGGACCACCACCTATACCAAACTAATGGGTAATAACAACCCCAGGTCACTAATATCCATCAACATCAATGGTCTCAACTCCCCAATAAAAAGACATAGGTTTACAGAGTGGATCCGCAAGCAAGACCCTTCCTTATGCTGTATACAAGAGACACATCTAACTATGAAAGATAGACACTGCCTCAGAGTAAAGGGCTGGGAAAAGGTTTTCCAAGCAAATGGACCCAGGAAGCAAGCTGGAGTAGCCATCCTAATATCAAACAAAACAGACTTCCAACTGAAGTTAATGAAGAAAGACAAAGAAGGGCACTATATACTCATTAAAGGGAATTTTCATCAAGTGGAAATTTCAATACTGAACATCTATGCCCCAAATACAAAGGCAACTACTTTCGTAAAAGAAACACTTCTAAAACTTAAAGCGCACGTCGATCACAACACATTAGTAGTGGGAGACTTCAACACCACACTCACAGCAAAGGACAGATCATCAAGACAGAAGACAAACAGAGAAATATTGAGTCTAACAGAGATCATGAACCAAATGGACCTAACAGATATCTACAGAACGTTTCACCCAAACACAAAGGAATACACCTTTTTCTCAGCACCCCACGGAACCTTCTCCAAAATCGACCACATAATTGGTCACAAGGATAGTCTCAATAGATACAAGAAAATTGAAATAACACCTTGTATCTTATCAGACCACCACGGAATAAAGCTGGTCTTCAACAGCAAAAGAATCAACAGAAAGCCTACACACACATGGAAATTGAACAGCTCCTTACTGGATGACCACTGGGTCAGGGAAGAAATAAAGAAGGAAACCAAAGACTTCTTAAAATCAAACGACAATGAAGACACAACATACCCAAACCTATGGGATACAATGAAAGCTGGGCTATGAGGAAAGTTCATAGCATTAAGTGCTTTCAAAAAGAAAATTCTGACAGCTCATATTAGTGAACTAACAGCTAATCTGGGTGAATTGGAAAAAAAAGAAACAAACACTCCCAAGAAGAGCAGAAGACAGGAAATCATCAAGCTTAGAGCTGAAATCAACAACGTAGAATCAAAAAGAACTATACAAAGAATCAATGAAACCAAGAGTTGGTTCTTTGAGAAAATCAACAAAATAGACAGACCCCTAGCCAAATTAACTAAAAGGAAAAGGGAAAGAACACAAATCAATAAAATTAGAAATTAAAAGGGAGAAATAACAACAGACATTGAGGAGATCCAGAAAATATTCGGGCATTACTTTAAAAATCTATATTCCACTAAATTTGAAAACCTAAGTGAAATGGACAATTTCCTCGATAAATTCCACCTACCAAATCTAAATCAAAATCAGATTAACAGCTTAAACAGCCCAATAACACCTAAGGAAATAGAAACAGTCATTAATAATCTCCCAACCAAAAAAAGCCCAGGGCCAGATGGCTTTAGTACGGAATTCTACCGGACCTTCAAAGAGGAACTAACACCATTACTTTTCAAACTCTTACACCACATAGAAACAGAAAGATCACTGCCAAACTCATTCTATGAGGCCACTGTCATTCTGATTCCTAAACCACACAAAGCCCCAACAAAGAAAGAGAACATCAGACCAATCTCCCTCATGAACATAGATGCAAAAATACTTAATAAAATACTAGCAAACCGAATTTAAGAACACATCAAAAGTATCATACACCACGATCAAGTAGGCTTCATCCCTGGAATGCAGGGATGGTTCAATATACGAAAGTCTATCAATGTAATTCACCACATAAACAAGATGAAAGAAAAAAAACACATGATAATCTCGCTAGATGCAGAAAAAGCATTTGACAAAATCCAACACCCCTTCATGCTAAAAGTTCTGGAGAGAACGGGCATACAAGGACCATACCTAGAAATAATAAAGGCAATATACAGCAAGCCAGTAGCCAACGTCAAATTAAATGGAGAGGAGCTTGAAGCATTTCCTCTAAACTCAGGGACAAGACAAGGATGTCCGCTTTCACCATATCTCTTCAATATAGTACTTGAAGTCCTTACTAGAGCAATAAGACAACTAAAGGAGATCAAAGTGATAAAAATTGGAAATGAAGAAGTCAAATTATCAATATTCGCAGATGATATGTTAGTATACATAAACGACCCCAAAAACTCCACCAAAGAACTCTTACAGCTGATAAACAACTTCAGCAAGGTGGCTGGATACAAAATTAACTAAAAAAAATCAGAAGCCCTTCTTTATACAACAAACAAATATACCGAGAAAGAAATAAGGGAAACAACCCCCTTCACAATAGCCACAAACAACATAAAATACCTGGGGGTAACTCTAACCAAGCATGTAAAGGACCTATATAACAAGAACTTCAAGCCTCTGAAGAAAGAAATGGAAGAGGCCTTTAGAAGATGGAAAGATCTCCCATGCTCATGGATAGGTAAGATCAACATAATAAAAATGGCTATCCTACCAAAAGCAATATATAGATTTAATGCAATTCCTATCAAAATACCAACACAATTCTTTATAGACCTGGAAAAAGCTAGTCTCAACTTCATATGGAACAACAAAAAGCCCAGAATAGCTAAATCAATCCTGTCCAATGAAAAAACATCTGGAGGTATCACCATCCCAGATTTCAAGCTGTATTACAGAGCAACAGTAATAAAAACAGCATGGTACTGGTATAGAAACAGACCAGTGGATCAATGGAATCGAATTGAAGACCCAAACATGGATTCACACACCTATGGCCAACTAATCTTTGACAAAGAAGCCAAAAACGCACAATGGAAGAAGGACAGCATCTTCAACAAATGGTGCTGGTCCAACTGGATGTCCACTTGCAAAAGAATGAAATTAAACCCATACCTATCACCTTGTACAAAACTTAATTCCAAGTGGATCAAAGACCTTAACATAAGGCCAGCCACACTAAAGATACTAGAAGAAAAAGTAGGAGAAACCCTCGAACTCATTGGCACAGGTGACAACTTCCTGAACCAATAGCTCAGGACCTGAGATCAACAATCAATAAATGGGACCTCATGAAACTGAAAAGCTTCTGTAAAGCAGAGGACATTGTCATTCGAACAAAACGGCAACCAACAGACTGGGAGAAAATCTTCACCAACCCCACATCTGATAGAGGGCTATTATCTAAAATCTACAAAGAACTCAAGAAACTAAATGCCAAGAAACCAAAGAATCCAATCAAAAAATGGGAGATGGAGCTAAATAGAGAATTCACAAAGGAGGAATCCCTAAGGGCTGAGAGACACCTGAAGAAATGTTCAACATCCTTAATCATCAGAGAAATGCAACTCAAGACGACCCTGAGATTCCACCTAACACCTGTTAGAATGGCTAAAATAAAGAGCTCAAATGATAGCGCATGCTGGCGAGGGTGTGGAGAAAGGGGTACTCTACTCCATTGCTGGTGGGAGTGCAGGCTTGTGCAACCACTATGGAGGTCTGTCTGGCGATATCTTAGAAATCTAGGAATAACCTTGCCTCAGGACCCAGACATACCACTTCTGGGTATACACCCAAAGGACCTCTCACGGAGACATAGGGAAGTCTCCTCATCTATGTTCATAGCAGCCTTATTCTTCAAACTCTTCCACAACATAGAAACAGAAGGAATACTGCCAAACACATTCTATGAGGCCACAGTTACCCTGATACCTAAACCTCACAAAGACCCAACGGAGAAAGAAAATTTCAGACCAATTTCCCTTATGAACATGGATGCAAAGATACTTAATAAAATACTTGCAAACCGGATCCAAGATCACATCAAAAGTATCATACACCATGATCAAGTAGGCTTCATCCCAGGGATGCAGGGGTGGTTCAACATTAGAAAATCCATCAATGTAATCCACCACATAAACAAGCTGAAAGAAAAGAACCACATGATCATCTCATTGGATGCTGAAAAAGCTTTTGACAAAATACAGCACCCTTTCATGACAAAAGTCTTAGAGAGATCAGGCATACAAGGACCATACTTAAAAATAATAAAAGCAATTTACAGCAAGCCAATAGCCAACATCAAACTAAATGGAGAGACACTTAAAGCATTTCCTCTAAAATCAGGGACAAGGCAAGGCTGCCCACTCTCTCCATATCTCTTCAACATAGTACTTGAAGTTTTAGCTAGAGCAATAAGACAACTAAAAGATATCAAGGGGATACAAATTGGAAAGGAAGAAGTCAAAGTATCCCTATTTGCAGATGATATGATAGTATACATCAGTGACCCCAAAAATTCCACCAGAGAACTTCTACAGCTAATAAACTCCTTCAGCAAGGTGGCCAGATACAAAATCAATTCAAAAAAATCAGTAGCCCTTCTTTACACAAAAGATAAATGGGCTGAGAAAGAAATAAGGGAATCAACACCCTTCACAATAGCCACAAATAATATAAAATACCTGGGGGTAACTCTAACCAAGCAAGTGAAAGACCTGTATGATAAGAACTTCAAGACCCTGAAGAAAGAAATTAAAGAAGATATCAGGAGATGGAAAGATCTCCCTTGTTCATGGATAGGTAGGATCAACATAATAAAAATGGCAATCTTACCAAAAGCAATATACAGATTCAATGCAATTCCTATCCAAATACCAACTCAATTTTTTACAGATCTGGAAAAAACAATTCTCAACTTCATATGGAATAACAAAAGACCCAGAATAGCTAAATCAATCATGTACAATAACAGAACATCTGGAGGTATCACCATCCCGGATTTCAAGCTGTACTACAGGGCAATAGTAATAAAAACAGCATGGTACTGGTATAGAAACAGACCAGTTGACCAATGGAATCGAATTGAAGACCCAGAAATAAACCCACACATCTATGGTCACTTAATTTTTGATAAAGAAGCCAAAAACATACAATGGAAAAAGGAAAGCATCTTCAATAAATGGTGCTGGTCTAACTGGATGTCAACATGTAGTTTTGGAAGCTGCAGGCCCTGCACTTCCTATATAATCAGATATATTTATCCCTCTCAGGTCTCTGAGGTGGTTGAAGAATAGATAGCTAGAGTCTCATAGTTAAATTTTGAGTTGTTTAGGAATCAAGAGGGTGTTCTGGATCTAAGAAGATATTTTTAAAATTATGAGGCAAGTTAGTATGAAAGCTGTGTTAGATATAGAACTTTAAACTCATGGAGATGGTTAGATAGTAGAATGTTAAAGTCAGGTGCCAAATACATATGGACTGGACATTGGGAATGTATGCTAAGCCATATAACTCTTATAATCGTGGCCTATTTATTTCTGTTGTTTTGTATTGTATTTATAGTTGTAAGAAAAAGAACCATTATTTGGACTGAAAGGGAGAGCTGTTGGGGGGAAAAATAAATACCTTAAATTAAAAAAAAAAAAAGAAGGGAAGAGGATGGTGGGGCTGAGGGGGAGGAGGGTGGAAGGGTGGGACTGGAGGGGGGAGTAGGGAGGGGATTGTGATTGAGATGTAACTTGAAGAAATAAAAAATAAATTATTAAAAAAAATGCAGAAAAAAAAAAACAAAGGCAGGGGGCAGGGCTGAAACACTGTGAATGGAACAGAGATTACAGCCATTCAACCTGGTTTTGCAGACCTCCAGGTGTAGAGAAGACATGGAGCTAAGGTAAAATACAAGAGAATTGTGGTATTGGCCCATGCCTTTGACTTCAGTGGAGACGGGGTGCGGGGGGGGGAGCACCGTGGAGTTGGTGGTCTTATGTATTCTGGAGTCATACAGAGCGGGGTGGTGAGGGTGCATACTCTTGGTCCCACCATTCAAGAAGAGTACACCCTTGGTCCCAGCTCCCATCACACTGGAGACAGAAACGGGCAGATCCCGGAGCTCAGGGTCAGCCTGATGCAGGGCAAACTCTAAATAGAGAAAGACTTCGATCCAGGAGTGGTGGAACACATCTTTGATCCCTTCAGATGGGAAACACAGGTCCCTGATCCCAATAATTAGAGTTCAGAGACACACACATGGGATTTGGAGGGACCTAGGTTTGGAGGCTACTTACAAAGGGCCTCCTCGATACAGGCAGATTGTCCTTTGGGATCTCAAAATATATACACTAGAGCTGGTTTAGCTCCAAGGTGACAGAATGATTTCTTCTTTAACCTGGATTGAAAGATAACGCTTTGTATGTTGTCAGAAGGCCAAATTTGCTTCAGGAGAAGTACTACCTAGCCCCCCCCCCAAAAAAAAAGAGGGCAATTGTCCTAGGGTTGGGATTGGGGCAGGGCTCTGTTCTTATCGTTCCAGGAGAGTCGAAGCGTCCATTAGGGGAGCCCGGGGACGGCTGGACAGCAGAATCCTCAGCAGAGCGCAGAATCAGGCACCAAGGAGGACGAGTGACGCATTTGATTCTGCCTGGCAGACTTCCTCAATAGCTGTCTCCATCGGGGGCCTGCAACTACCACAGCAATCCAATGTCACTGGGACCGCTCAGCTCTACACAATGCCCCGGCAGGAACCTCAGTGAAGCCTGCAAGATCAGCTTCTGCCTACAAACCCCTTAGGTCATCTAAACAGCGGAGAACAGAAGGACTGAACATAAAAGAGTGTACCAACATTTTTAATCATTTTTCCCATTTGGGTTCGGGCCCCAAACAGGTCTACTACGACCCAAATCAGCAGGAAGTCACTTTAAGAGAGCGACGTCCCATGCCCAGAGGGTGGGGAGGGTGTTTCTCTGCCCTTCTTTTTGGTTATTTGAAGGATAACTGAAGAGACTACAAGCTGATAAATGGTCCTGTCTTAATGGGTTTTGGAGGTTAGCCCCAGGGAATTCCTACTTTTCCTTTTCTGTATCCTTCTTCCTCTCCTATGTAGGAGTGCATGGGCTTGAGAAAAATCAAATACAGACATAGCACAGGAAGGTCCAAGAAGAAGGAGCAGATTATTGAATATGCCCTTATACCTTTGTATATTGATACAAAATTAGTAGTTTATTTGGTTAAAGTGGTATTGACCATTGTTTATTGTGCAAAAATAAGATTGTATTGGATTACATCGGTATTGATCTTTGTATATTGATACAAAATTAAGATTATAGTTGGCCACAATGGTATTGACCCTTGCATATGGACGTAATATTAAGATTATATTGGGCTACATAGGCATTGATCTTGGTATATTGATACATAATTAAGAGTATATTTAACCACAATTGACTAGATCTTTGTATATTGATACAAATTTAAAGGTAACGCTTCCTAATGGTATCATACCTAGAGGTACTTAAAAATAAAATGTGAAGCTCTGACCTCTTGATACCAACCGTCTAAAACGGTCTAGGATAGTTAAAACAAAGTCCTAGTCATGCAAACATGTCACTTTGTTAGCTACTATGACAGTCTATCACAGATATTCTCTAAACTACCCAGTAATCAAGTTGCTAAGAGACAAGCAACATTTGCTTATCTAAATACAAGAGATGGATAGGGCATCTTCAAAAACCCCTAGAGATCTGCAGAATATGGCATTCAAAGATGTTATCTTAAATCAAGATTTTTTTTTTTATATCGAGACATATCAGCGCCTGACAGCACCCCCTATTCTACTCCAAGTAGAAGATAAGCATCGAAGAACCTCCACTGTAAGAGGGTTGAATTAGTGGCAAGCCTTTCTCTTGGCATGAAAAAACCCCTTGCACCAACTGCAGACAGACTGCTGTCCAAAAAGGACAAAACTTGGTAGCAGGGAAGTCGACAGCCTAACTCTGCCAAGACAGGGTAGGTAAGTCCTTCATAATCCCTGCTCTACAACAAATGTCTGTCAGAGAAACAGGATCCAAAGGCTGAAGATTGATGTTGGAATGTATGGAGAGAAAATGGGTACTGTCCAGGCAGTCATTGGTATGTTCTTTCTTAGTTTTGGAAGCTGCAGGCTCTGCACTTCCTATATAAGCAAATATATTTATCCCTCTCAGGTCTCTGAGGTGGTTGAAGAATAGACAGCTAGAGTCTCATAGTTAAATTTTGAACTGTTTAGGAATCAAGAGGGTGTTATAGATCTAAGAAGATACTCTTAAAAGTGTGTTGCAAGATAGTATGAATGTTGAGTCACATATAGTCCTTTAAACTCATGGAGTCGGTTAGATAGTAGAATGTTAAAGTCAGGGGCCAAACATGTATAAACTGGACATTGGGAAGGTATACTGGGCCATTTAACTCTCATAAATATGGCATATTTATATCTATTGTTTTGTATAATACTTACTGTTATAAGAGAAGGAACCATCTGTTGGACTGAAAGGGGAAACTTCTTGGGGGAAGAGGGTGGAAGGGCGGGATAGGAAGGGGGAATAGGGGGGGCTTTGTGACTGAGATGTAACTTGAAGAAATTAATAAAGTATTAAAAAAAAGAATGTCATAGCACACGCGCACACACACACACTATATATATATATATTTTTATATATATATATAATAAAAACAAATAAAAAATCAAAGCCCTCTAAATAGAAGGGTATTTTATTCTCAATATTGTTTCTGAAAACAATTTCTGACACCCAGACACTAAATATTAACTAAGATCCAATGGAGGCATGGCACATGAGAGAACACAAGCAGAAGTTTGTAGAAGAGGATCAGGTACAAAAGAGCTCCAGATATTAATGTGAATAGGCAAATTGTTTAAGTAATAATAATCAAACAAGTAATTCTTATTTCTGTTCATAAAAGCTGTCCATAATAAGTTGACTTAGAAGGGATCCTAAGAGAAATAGGAAGTGAGGCAGCAATATAAAGATGCTTTGTCTCCAGTCCTGGTCCATCACTAAGGGATTGTCCCATCAAGAACGTGGTATAGTCCAGACATTTTAGTGGGAATAGAGAAGGAATGACTGGTGTATAGAATCTCACATTGCCAACAATTTTTAAATAACATGTCTATCATGTGCCCTGATGACTTTTGTTCTCCTCTATACAACTCAGAAATATTGACCCAGGGTTTTACACTTTCCATGGCTTTCTAAGAATAAAACATTCATGATCATCAATTTAGAAAGATATAAGATTTACGGTCTTAGAGCTTGACTTGTTCCTAATCTAGAGACTGACCATTTATGACATTCAGACCCAACTGTATTACCTTGGAGTCTGTCTTGGAGCATCATTCCGGTCGGCCTAACCTAAAACTTCACTGTAGCTGCTATGTAACCTCTGATAGCATGTTTCTTTCCGGTAGTTATCACAGTACCTAATATTGTCTAGAGGGTCAATAAATAGTTATTGGAAAAATATATTCATTAATCTCTTAGAGTTAGGTGAGACACTGGGCACATTTTGATGTTAAACAGAAATATACTGGTAAAAAATAAGCTACATAATCGCATAAGTTGGTGAATAAAATGGTATTCAATTTACAATTAACAATGGCTAATGGAGCATGACAACATGCTATGCGCTATTCTAACAATACACAGATATACTTTGAAAGCTCTACTTAGCCTTATTTTGAAGATATCTGAGAATCCATACTCCTACAAGTAAGAGCCCTGAAGCACAGGCAAGCATAGTAGTTTCCTTGGCTTCTGTGACCAACCGACCACTCAGAGTATAGAACCAGGATTCAGACGTGTGAAGTCAGGGGCCAGTGAGACACCTCTGAGGCTACAGACCCTTGTGAGCAAGCTTGATGGCCTGATTTTGAACACTGGAACCAGCCTGGTGGAAGGAAAGAACTAATCACACAAATGCAAGAGGTTCAGATTCCAGAGCCCAAGCTTTTGGCAATCAATCATCAAATCACCTCTGACTAAGTAGAAAACTATGGGTGAAATCTTTTTCTTTCTATTACTTTTTAAATTTTTATTATTTTTTTAATTTTGTGAATTTCACACCATGCACCTTGTTCTCTCTTATCTCCTACCTCCCCTAAGACCCACCCTCTACTCTTGAACCCTCTCCCAGTATTAAAAAAGAAATCTCATTGTGGAAGCTGCAGTGTGCCTCCAAATATTCCATTTTGTCCAAACTTTTTTTGCTTGCAAATGTTCGATATGATTCCTTAGTCTGGTATGAAACCTCTAGCTTCTGCTTCTTTGTCAATACTGGAATCTCACTAGGACTCCTCTCATATATACTGTTGTTGTCCTGTGTCATGAATATCCTGTAGTCTTGGGTCTGTGAAACTGGCCTCTTCATACATTCCAGCAGTTCATCCATGGGTATATGTTGGTGTGGGCCAATTCAAAGCCCTGGTTCTTGGTCTCCAACCCCTACATCCAGGGCCAGTTCTACTGTGCTACCCACGTAAGGTGCAGGGCTTGCTCTCCTGAGTGCTACAGCAGGTAAAGGGGTGGACCAGCCTCTCTTCCTCTTATGAACCCATCAAGACCAACTCTCCCACCTGCTACCTGTGTTGAGGGCATCAGAGAGTGTAGGGAGTCTCTCTCTTGCCAATACCACTGAAAAGCAGACAAAATGCAGGGCTGGTTCTCCCACACTCACATCCTCAGAGCCAGTTCACACACATCCACACGTCCACGGCCTTCTGTGCTATCCAGGCAAGGTACATGCCCTGCTCTCCTGAGTACTGCAGCATGTGAAGGGCAGGAACAGATCTCCTGTCGGCCACTGGTAGTGAGGACAAAAGGGAGGGGAGGGGATCTCTCCCTTGCCAACACCACCACTAAGTAGACAAAAGGCAGGGTTGGCTCTCCCATATTCACTCCCTCAGGGCTGGCTCACCCACAACCCCCACATCCAGGGACAGCTGTATTGTGCTGCCCAGGCAAGGTGCAGTGCTTACTCTTCTGAGTGCTGCAGCATGTGAAGGGCAGGAACAGCTCTCCTGCTTTTGTGACCCCATTGGTGCCAGATCTCCTGTCTGCCACTGGTAGTAAGGACAAAAGGGAAGAGAGGTGAGTTTCTCCTTCACCAACACCACCACAACACAAGACAAAAGGTAGGGTTGGCTCTCTGACACTCACCCCTTTGGGGCTGGCTCACCCACAACCCCCACATCCAAGGATAGGCAGGGTTCTTCTAGTCTCTGGCTTGCTTTCTGTCCTGGGAGCCCATCTGGTGCTTGCCTGATGCTGGACTGGTGGTCATCACAGGCTAGGTCCCTATCTGGACCTCATGGTGCTGAACTGGTGTTGGTCTCTGGCTTGATTTTTTTTCCCAGTAATGTTAGGCTACTATTCATTCAGATGTTCATAGGTCAGGACACTGAATGTAGATATAGCCTCTCTCCCCTCTGCCACCTACTGATGTACATGTGACACAGCAGCCACATCTGCAGTGTCTCTAGGGGAAGGTGTGGGTGCAGTCTTTAACCTCCTCTTTTCAGAAATGTTTCATTGGGAAATAGTTCACTCTAAAACACCACCAGCTTGTATGCTCCCTTAATTAAATCTTACTATCTTTGAAAAAGTCTCATATTTTAATTTTTAAATTGGTTTTCATAGCTACTTAGTTAAAGCATTTAGTCTTCTGTTTGCTTTTTAATACAAAAGCATTGATGTTCTGAACAGAGTACATTGATTCTAAATGCATTTCTTCTTAGTCGAATCTAGTCAGTCCCACCTGTGATGAAATTTAACCCGACAATGACACAAACTACTGAAATGACTCATTTATTTACATAAAACACAGTAGCTGACCAAACTACTATTTTCCACACCATGCAATATTTTCAAGTTCAATAGTCTGTACTATGCAAAGATGTGACACGTTGCTGAGGGTAATGTAGTCTTGAGCTCTATCTATTTTTGCATGGTCTACTGCTCTTTAAAAATTTTTTTTCTTTCATGTGTATGAGTGTTTTGCCTGTATATATGTGCACTGTGTATAAGCCCAGCACATTCAGAGATCAGCAGAGCATGATCCCCCAGAACTAGAGCTACAGAGAGTTGTAAGCCACCTTTCTGTTGCTGGGAATAGAACCCTGGTGCACTGGAAGAGCACCCTGTGCTCTTAACTGCTGAGCCATCTCTCCAGCCCCAGATCACCTGACTTTTAAGCTATTAGTTTCAGTCAAGAGCCCACTAACTAGACTTTCCTGTTTCATGTCTATTGTGTCTTTGTCAGAAAACAAAGCTATGCTTTCTATTCTGTACACACACATTTTTATGGCATTCATTTGCTATGCCAGTGTGCCAATTTAGGGGATCAAAAGTATACTTCATATCTATGGTGTGATAAAATCAATGTATATAAAATTTTCTATTCTCAGATTTATTTAGACATCAATAGTCTCTTTAGCCAGATATGTGAAAATTGTTATCTATTTAAGTCCAATACAGATGATAAAGAGAATTTCCATAGAACTAAGGCATGATTTACTCAAATTTCAATTGAAAATGGTAGACTAAGATGATATAGCATTTGAAAAACATGCACATTGCAGACAAGCCACAATGAACGCACTTGGAACATTCTCTTCACACTATTAAAAAGAAAAGACTGATACAAGAAGATTTTAGTGCATTAATAAATGCATTCACTTATGAGATCAAATATTCCACTAATAAAAATGTGGTCCTGGACTCTCATATGAAGACAGATCTGGGGTCAAAGAGAGTGCAGTGTAAGGTCCACATTTCACCCCCAATTGAGCTAATATTGTACAGTTAAAAGTTCCCATGGAGCCTCCATATCCTGCCATCCCATATAGGCCCTAAAGACCAGTTTTTCTGAAAAATACATACAAGGTGAGTCCAGCTTCAGTATTTGTTTGCTAGCTTGAGGCTTTCTTTCAGCAGCATGAACATCTGATGAGTAAGTACCTTCCCTTTCCTTATAATGAGCAATCTCTTCAATTTCCTTCCAGATCACTCTCCAGGCTGTATTTTGCCTTGGGAGGTCAACAGATAAGAATCCCATACAGGTTCTCCTGCTTTCCATTAGGTTTGCTCTCAGTCAATGGGAGACAAGAGTGCAGTTGGTTGCCTCAAGACTGTCACACTCAGAGACCTGAGAAGGATAAATATATCTGAATATACAGGAAGTATAAAATCTGAAGTTTCCAAAACTAAGAAATGACAGACAACTGACTGCCTGGACAGTCCCCAATTTCTCTCAATACATAAGAACATCTATCTTCAGCCTTTTTGGCCCAGTATCTCTGGTAGACATTAATTGTAAATCAGGAATTATGAAGGACTTGTCCAGCTTGTCTTGGCAGAGATAGACTGTCGACTTACCTGCCTCCAAGTTTTTTTTCCTTTTCAGACAGCATTCTGTCTACAGTTGAAACAAGGCTTTTTCTTGCCACAGATGTAGCCATCTCCAAATGGAGATTCTTCAATGCTCATCATCTGCCTGGAGTAGAATGGGGGAGGAGGGGGTGCTGTTAGGAGCTGACATGTCTCAATATCAAAAAATCTTAAGAAAACATCTTTGAATGCCATATTCTACAGATCTCTTGAGGTTTTTGAAGATCACCTATCTATTATCCCTCTCAAGTCTCTGATGTGGTTGAAGACTAGATAGTTATAGTCTCACAGTTAAATTTTAGGTTGTTTGGAATTAAAAGGATGTTCTATGTCTAATAAGATGTTTTTAAGTTGGTAATGCAAGTTAGGATGGAAACTTAGTTAGGTATAAAACTTTAAACTCCTTGAGATAGATAATAGAATATTAATAGCATTTGCCAAATACATATGAACTGGACATTGGGAATGTATGTTATACCTTATAATTTTCATAATTATGGCCTAATTCTTATTGTTTTGTATTGTATTTATTATATAAAAACAGCCATTTATTGATTAAAATGGGGAACTGTTTGTGGGAGAAAGATACATTTTAAATAAAAAACAACAAAAACAAAACCAGATTAGGGGGAAGAGGATAGGAGGGTGGGACCAGGAAGGAAAGGGGGGGGGACTATGACTGAAATGTAACTTGAAGAAATAAATAAATGTTAAAAAAAATTAAAAGATTGTTGCACTCTTCCATTGAGGGTGACAGTTTTCAAAACATATTTTCTTTTCGGAGTTTCCAACACCCTATCTCAACTCTACCCATTAGCCCTGGACTGACTATATTACCTTTATTATCCTCTCTTTCTCTCTCTCTCTCTCTCTCTCTCTCTCTCTCTCTCTCTCTCTCTCTCCTTCATTTCCTCTCTTTCTCCATCTTCCTCTGTCTCTCAGGTGCATATTCCCTGGCACCATCTTTTATATGGCCCCTTTATGAAACATGCCAGCACATGTGTTAATGTACCATCAGAATTA
This sequence comes from Lophiomys imhausi, assembly GCA_907164525.1. Taxonomy (NCBI): domain Eukaryota; kingdom Metazoa; phylum Chordata; class Mammalia; order Rodentia; family Muridae; genus Lophiomys; species Lophiomys imhausi. The sequence continues at coordinate 7,213,810 of CAJQZJ010009351.1, read as the reverse complement.
TTTGAAATGTGGAAGATACTCAGGCCTGTCATAATATAGATGGAAGAAGTGAATGCCTGGAAGAGACACCAGCACATAATGTAAAACCAACACAAAGGTGTCAAAAGACCATCTTAGCAATCACACCTGTGTTGGAGGAAGATCTAATAACATTGATTCTGATAGGCTGATTTCAATGCTGAGATATGGTTACCACCTCTTCTGAGGCATTTTTTTGATTGGTTAATAAAAGTCACTAATGCCCAATTAGTTGGGAAGAAAGAATATAGGAAGGTGGGACTTCCTGTGACAGGAAAGGGAACCCTGCATTTTACACAGGAAATCTCTCTCTTTCTGCCAGGAGACATGAAAGCAGACAAACGTGGTTGAGAACTCTGGAAGGTAACAACAGGCCACATGGCAGTTTGGGATTAAATGGTCCACGTTAACTTAGATTAGCTAGTTGAGAGTCTGCCCAGCTAAGGACTAAGCATTGAAACATTAAAAGGTCTTCGTGTATTTAATTATTGGGGAAAGGACCGCAGTGGCTTGTAGGCTGCCAGTCCAGGTAATCCAGGGCCATCAGCCTCCCGCCAAACCCTGGCAACTGTCCCTCCAGGCCACTGGCAATTTTGCTGGTCTAATATAATAGTATATAGTTATTAATAAGTGTCCAGCAGCTACCCCACCATCTGTGCCGCTAGATCTCACCTCCAGGCCGTCCCTCCAGGCATACAGACTTCTAAGGCAAATCAAGCCTGCTGATCTCCTGTCAAGCAACTGGCTGTTCGGCTGACCTAATATAACAACTGACAGGTATTAATGAAGATATTAGCTAATAGAGTTTAAGTTGCAGGTGGTGAAGGCCACTCTTGGTTCAGGGTTTCTTCCCCAGGACAAGTCAGGTTGCCAGTTAAGGTAGGTCAAGCCTGCTGGCCTCCCACCAGCCCCGCTAGCTGCTCCACCATCCTAATCTCATAGTTTATATGGATAATTAAATTGCAATTTCACACCTGTAATTCTGGAACTGGGGAGATGAGGCAGGAGGATTGCAAGTTCAGGGCCAGCCTGTGCTGCATGTTGAGTCTGCTTCCTAAAAATTCAAATATCATAAACTAATTGTTTATCTTATTTAAAAATAAGAACTACCTTTTGTTTAGTTTGATGATGCAGGTGGAGTATTTTAAATTATTAAAATCAGTTCAGGTTCTCCAAGCCAGAAGTGCTCCATCTCCACCTGAGAATTTATTACCACTCAGCCATCTGTGACCAATAGTCCCTACAGAATTGTTCCAAATTTATTCTTACAAGTTAAATCTATGAAAGAAGAAATCTGGCACCTTTTCAGCAGGTGAACAGCTGGGTTCATTTTGAACAGGTAAAAACCAGATACCTGATATTTTAAATATTTAATGACCATGAGGAATAATGTCGAAATACCTTATCCTATTGTAATAAAGTACAAAGAATTAGTTACATAAATGGGAAGAATAAGAAAAGTGGTTGGAAGGCCCAAAGGTCTACAAAATTGCACATGTTCAAGGGGGAAAAAAGCAACCATGTTGACAGAGGTTCAATTTTGAATCAGAAGTCCTAATTTTGTTTATATTGAAATTTTATTTTTAAAATTATTTTCTTGAAATGCACATTTAAATATCTGTAAGTTAGATAATATACAAAAGATATGGCTAAGAAATTGGTAGAATGGGCCTCATTCTCTGAGAGCAAAATATGTCTATTAAAAGACTGTGGCAATTAACCTCCTCAGCCCATCAAACTAGGAGGGGAGGAGCAATCAGAAGGACTATGTTGAGTCTCTTTTCCCTAGCAGTTCTGAAGCCTGTGAAATGCCTTTCCTGCTTTCCCATGAGTCCTTTGTTCTTTCATTGGATCCACCATGGGAATCAGAGTAGATAGACAGGTACTTTGTAACCTCTAAACTTTCTATCTACCTCAACTCTTACTTGGATATAGGATGGAGGAGAGGAATCTGACTTGCCAGGCCACAGGAACAGAGCAAATGTAGGCCTCCTCCACAGAGGACTATGGGGCCATGAGACCATTTACAGAAGAGGGCAAGGATGGAGGAAGAGCAAGGTCTCAACAAGCTAAAACAACTATCACAAAGGTATTTTCTAGAATGGGTGTACCAATAGTCTATGAAGTACCACCAACATCAAGTAAATGCTTTACCCTTTCAAAATTCTTATCTAATTGGTAAAAATAAAACTACATACTGGTATTAAATTGTATTTCTTTGTCAAAAGTGAGGTCCAAATACTTCTAAGGTTATAGTCACTTACAATTTTTTTATGTGTCTTGCCCATCGTAGGCTGTTGTTCTTTTATTTGTGTTTATTTATTTTAATTAAAAAATTAGTGTGGGGGAACACATGTGAGTATGGGTGCCCACAGAGGCAAGAAAAGATCCCCCATATCTGAACTTACATGAAGTTTTGAGCCATGTCAAGTGTGTTGAAAACAAAACTCGGGTCCTGTGGAACAGCAGCAGGCACTTAGATAGTGTGCCACATCTGAAGCCCTTCTTTAAAATGGACTGTATTGGAATATTTTCACCTCTCTCTTTAATACCAGTGTCATGTCATGCTGAGTATAATGGAACTTGGGCATGAATCTGTGTTACCTAAGACTTCTTACTGCCAAAGGAAGGTTTTAGGGATAGTGTAGTATTGATAGGGGAATTTATGGTTGGTAGCTGCATTTTTTTTTCCTAGATAAATATCCAGATGCTTAAGAAATTTTTGAAGAGAAATTTGGGAAGAAACCCAAGGATATAGTTTAGTGACTATGGTGGCTTAATGAGAATGGCCATGTTTGCTTACTTCATCCAAGTTGATGAACTGTTTGGGAAGGATAAGGAGGTGTGGTTCTATTGGAGTAGGTGTGTCCTTGTTGGGTGAAATATGTCTCCAGAGGTAGGCTTTGAGGTTTCAACAGCCTATGGCAGGCCCAGTCCAGTCTCTCTCCCCCACCCCCTCTCTCTCTCTCCTGCCTTTAGATCAGAATATAAAAAGCTCTTAGCTCCTTCTCCAGCACCATGCCTGCCTGCATGCAGCTCCACTCCTGCCATGATAACTAACTCACCCTCTAAAACTGTAAGCAAGCCCCCAATTAAATACTTTCTTTTATTATTATTTTTTGTTGTTGTTTACAGTTGCTTTGCTCATGTCTCTTCACAGCAGTAAAACAGTAGCTACCACAGTGAAAGAGCACTTGCTTTGCAATCTCAAGATCCTGGGTTCAATCCCTGATCCTACAAATAAAAATCATGGAGCTCCAGTGGTGTCTTGTACTAACTATATGTACAGATATCTAAATTAAGTATATGGGATATATTTATTTAAACAGGACAGTACTTTGCCAATATTTTCCTCTTGATTTCACTTGTGTCAAAGTAACAGAATAAACTCATTATTCTTAACAATAAATAGTATTGATAGAATCTTCTTATAATTTTTGTCTTTTTTATATATGAAACATCTTTTAAAACTGTACTTTTTTGTAGAGGATTCATAATCATTTTGCAAGAGAATTTTCTTAACCTGCATAATGTTTCTTAACAACTCAGAGAGATATTTTAAGGCACTTAAATATCTTTTAATGTTCACTCAGAGTTTTATATTTAAATCCTTAAATTTCTACTCAGTACACAGTGCTTTCTTTCTTACAAGTATTTTCTTTTTTTATACTGATTAAAGATCCACTATCAACACAATAATTCAGTATTAGTGCCAATTAATCAAAAGAAAATATTGCATTCAAAAATAACTTAGTCCCATGTCACAACCTGACCCTTTGATTTATTGAGCAACCGCAACGAACTGACACAGCATTCTATGGTTTTGAATATGAACAAAACAAGATTGGCAGTCAATGTGTTTATAATTAGTTATCAGATTTACCAAAGATGCAAATGTCCAGTTAAATGTGAATTCTAAGTAATCATATGTTCACATAAGCATGTCTCAAATATTTCATATACAGGGTATATGACTGTATTAAAAAGGAAGTTCCAGATGAAATATCTAGTAGAATACTGAAATCTATTTATTTTTCTAATTAATATAGCCCAACAGTAGCATTGAGTGACAAACCTAAGGATGCTGTATAGAAAGACAGAAGACCAGAGAATCTCAGGAAAAAAGGGATGATAACATTCATACAGATAGCAATCACAAGTGGTCTCAGAGAAGTAGAAAGTACAAGCAAAAGGGGGAGACCAGCAAAGGGCACCGTGTAACCTGTACTGCAATCCGTTGAACTGGAAAAGTAAAATAACACGATGAAATTTATAACAAGGCATAGCAAAGACCTTTTATTAATCCTCAAGTTTAAACCGTGAAAGAAAAATACACAACATTATACATCCTATGTATTAATTACAAGTCCAGGAGTGTGATGGTAACAGTGTTAGATGTGATGTTATTTCTGATGAAGAGCTATTTATAGTAGGAGTTATTGCCCTCTCTACTGGTGAGAAGGAGGAAACACATCCATTGGTAGGAAAGACAGCCTTAACTTTTCATTATAAAATACTCATTATTATTCAAATTTTTATTGGGATACATTATTTTAATCTGTATGAGTGTTCATTTTTATAGAAGCTACAATTCAGAAATTAATTATGGAAGAAAATATACAATATATTGGGGGATATATTTAAAGTTGTTACATGTTGCTTGTCACGTTGCCTAAATGAAGCTCATTAGAATCCTGGATTTTCTCCCCAAAGCTGGATCTCCCCCCCACACACACACACACACACCTGTCTAATCCAACTGAAATTCCCCGGAGGAAAAAAAATGCAAAACCTGTTATTGAATACATTTTCTAACTACCTAGAATAGAACTATGTATACATAAATAAAACTCATCCTGTGAGCTTGGGGGAAAAATTTGTTTCAAATCTCAAACCCGGAAAACATAAGCACCACAAGACGGCTTAGTGATCTTCACTTGAAGAAGTTGCCCCCAAGCGACTGTTAGGGAGCCCATCTGGGAGGCGCTTCTCCAATGCAGGCGCTCCTTAAAGCCTCTTAGCTGCCCACTTGTTGCTGAACTGTTGATTGACTCCTAAGCACCATCAACTCATTAGCACCACCTGTTTGACAAATGGAAACTGTTCCCTATTGTCTATTAGATCAGCTCTAAAACCTCACTGTTAGACTTTTATTCTCTCTACCAGCTGGGTTTTTCTCTCAGCTCACATCCCTACACAGTGTCCTGATTTCAGAAAGGCTTCCTCTCATTGGTTTTCTCTGTCACGTGTCTCCTTGCAAGGTGGTGGTGGGGGGGGGGGATGATTGTATCCTTTTGTGTTTGGGTGAAACTTTTTTTTCAAGGCAGGATTTCTTTGTGTATCCTTGACTGTCCTGGATTCACTTTGTAGACCTGGCTGGCCTTGAACTCACAGAAATCCACCTGCCTCTGCCTCCTGAGTGCTGGGATTAAAGGTGTGAGCTACCACGTCTGGCTCCCCTGCAATTTTAAAGCTTTCTGACTTTAAAGCTATCATATTCACCTTTTGACGTATATTTATCTCTGTGGCTATGTATGCCTCTGCTTTTATTATAAGATACGCTAGACTGAATTCAGCCTGAACCCAGAGCATGAGACCTGGACTATGAACTGTAACAATTTGTGATTTGAGTTGAGATGAAGGCTCTAATCTGGTTAGCAAGCATCAGTTTGACCTAGGAACAATTATAAATTGACAAGCAAGTAAATTAACAAAAGGAGAGAAATTCACACTTAAAGGATTTTTTTTAATGCAATTGCAGATGAACGGTAGAAGCAGTCCATTGTTGTAAAGCAAATTAGTATAAACAGCAATATTAAACACTTTGTTTTGTCACTGATTGGTGAATCAGGAGTCTAGAGTGACAAGGCTGAGGTGCTTCAGATCTCCAGAGACTAAAATCAAGATATCAGCAACTCTGTTTGGTATTTGGGGGATATGGAAGGGTCCATGCCCCAACCCATGCTGGCTAGTGGAAAACCCCATTTAGAAGTTGGCAATTCGTTGCTGGTTGTCAGGGGACAATCTTGAATCTAATGGCATCCTCATCATCCAGAAAAACAGCAGAAGAGCATCCCCTCCTACCCTTTCAACTATTCTTCTCGAACTCTTTCTCACCAGCTAAACTTTGCTTGCACGATGCTTCTATACAAGATGATACCCACACAGGCAATTTTCCTTGTCAATATAAGATAATACATAGTTACCACTCTTTCCATAAAATGGGAAAGACATTTAAGCCTATGCAGAAACTTCCCCATACTTAAAGAGAAGCAGGTGGTTCAAAGGTGAGGGTCAGTGTGATCTTGCATAGGAGTTTGCATGTTGCACATGACAAACAGATTATTTAGTTGATGGTTATGGTTTACATAAAAGGCTGAGCATATATTTATTTATAATTAACAACTCCAAGCATGTACCCATGATCTTATTGAGAACATTCCAGATCATAGTCCTTCTGGTGACTTATGAACAACTCTTACTGTGGCAATTGGTGTAATACAGATATGTAAATACAAATGGATTTGAGTCTTAACAAAGGAGGGAGGTCACCTAAAACTGGAGACAATGAGATACAAGTGGCAGATCAACTTATGGTGGCCTTGTAAATCATGTTGAGCTTCTACTTTATTCTGCAATTGATAACACAGTGATTGTTCATTGTTCAAAAAGAGAAAGAGATTTCTGCAAACATCAGAAAGCCCAATTTAGCATCATCAGTAGGAATAAACAGTGCAATGCCACCTACAACACCTGCAGATTATTATTGGTCCTGCATTGGGAGGTGGGAATTTGATAAACCTAGTGGCCAAACATGTTAATACAATTTTATCATCCCATTGGCACTAGAAAATCTGCCTCAGCCTGGCATCTCTTCTATCAGTCCTCTGTGACAACTTTCTAATTTATCATAATCTACTGTGTCACACTTCCAAAATTCTGAGAGTTTCCCACCCACCCTCTGCCAGACTTTTCAACTACTCACAAAGAATTTCCTTTATAGACCAGAGTTGAAACTTTGCATGTATTTTTTTTTTAAACCTGCACCTTTTATGACTGCTGTTGCTTCCTGAGAAAAGGTTACAGGAATCTCAAGTAAATTTTAATGAGTGAGTTTCTAAGTTCTCAGAACTGATTTATGTGGGGAAGCATTTGAGATTTTGTAGTAAGTACATGGTTGGCATGCATTATCATGTAGATGTACACCATTCCACATGCATAGTCCTCTAGCTTCAAAGAGTAGTAGTTCAGAACAATTTTTAAATGTCAGTGTTGAGTCTCTGCTAACTAAAAAGGGCTAAGCAAGAAAATCAACTCCCTGTCTCCTAGAAGTGACTCATCATTAAGCTGTTTCTTATGAACGGAATACATTGTTTTAAAATGTAAACATGTGGAGGAGAAACTATTTCCTGATTAAGGTAAGAAGATTACCAAGTGATTGTTTCCATTCCTGTCCCTACTTTGTATAGCCATCCTATTCTTTCTGCTCCGAGACACATAAGTGATTCCTGAGATTCTATTTGAAGTTTTACCTCAACTAATCTCCTCACAGAATGGAGATTTCTGTCAAAATCCATGAGAGAGGGTAAAAAAGAAACCTGAGGTTTCAAAGTTCCTGGTTGCTGAGAAGATAGGCCAATCATTGTATATAGGCTGGAGCAGTGGTCCAAATAGTATTAAAAACTTAGAAATGCCCTATCTCAAGACCCAGCCATACCACCTCTGGGTATCCACCCAAATGATTCCTCACCAAACCACAGGACATAGCCTCATCTATGTTCATAGCAGCCTTATTTGTAATAGCTAGAAACTGGAAACAACCCAGATGTCCCTCAACTGACGAATGGATAAAAAAAAAAAAATTGTGCTACATTTACACAATGGAATACTACTCAGCTATCAGAAACAAGGAAATTATGCAATTTGCAGCCAAATAGATGGAACTAGAAAAGCTCATCCTGAGTGAGCTAACCCAGACTCAGAAAGATGCACATAGCATCTACTTACTTATAATTGGATTTTAGCCATATAGTACAGGATAACTATCCTACAATCAACACACCAAAAAGATCAGGAACATAGACTTTGTTACCTATCAATGGGACAATTTGCCCTAGGGGTGCTACCATGTAGGCCCCCAGCACAAGAAGAAACTCTTAGCCCTCATATGACTGTTGAACTGAGAGGGGCTGATTTGTAGGGACACTCCACATCGGAGGAGTGGGATGGGAGGGAGAGGGAAGAGAAGGTGGGAGGGTGGAACTGGGAGGGGTGGAAAGAGGGCACTATGATGGAGATGTAACTTGATGTAATAAATAAACATAAAAAAAACTTAGAAATGCATTTCATCCCTCTAAATGACACTACTAAATAATGGGAAATTTTAGACCTATCAATTCACAAAACCTCTGAATTTCTAAAAAAAAAAAAAAATTACTTTGAGTACCTACCATGTGCATAAATTGTAGTGAACTGTTGCGTCCCCCTCGACCAGCAAGAAGGACGCAACTTGCAAAAGCTCTTC